>WNGS01158432.1:65022-77552 GCA_020271785.1 Procambarus virginalis
CCGGTGATGGTCCAGGTGATGGTCCTGGTGATGGTCCCGATGATGGTCCCAGTGATGGCCCCGGTGATGGGCCCAAGTGATGTTCCCGGTGATGGTCCCAGTGATGGTCCCGTGATGGTCCTGGTGATGGTCCTGGTGATGTCCCGGTGATGGTCCCAGTGATGGGTCCCAGTGATGGGCCCGGTGATGGTCCTGGTGATGGTCCCGGTGATGGTCCCAGTGATGGTCCTGGTGATGGTCCCAGTGATGGTCCCGGTGATGGTCCAGTGATGGTCCTGGTGATGGTCCCGGTGATGGACCTGGTGATGGTCCAGGTGATGGATCCCCAGTAGATGGTTCCTGGTGATGGTCCCCGGTGATGGTCCCAGTGATGGTCCCGGTGATGGTCCCAGTGATGGTCCCGGTGATGGTCCTAGTGATGGTCCCGGTGATGGTCCCAGTGATGGCCCTGGTGATGGTCCCGGTGATGGTCCCAGTGATGGTCCCGTGATGGTCCCCTTGATGGTCACGGTGATGGTCCAGGTGATGGTCCTGGTGATGGTCCCAGTGATGGTCCAGGTGATGGTCCGGTGATGGTCCCAGTGATGGTCCCGGTGATGGTCCCAGGTGATGGTCCCGGTGATGGTCCAGGTGATGGTCCCAGTGATGGTCCGGTGATGGTCCCAGTGATGGTCCTGGTGATGGTCCTGGTGATGGTCCAGTGATGGTCCCGGTGATGGTCCCAGTGATGGTCCAGGTGATGGTCCTGGTGATGGTCCTGGTGATGGTCCAGTGATGGTCCCGGTGATGGTCCCAGTGATGGTCCCGGTGATGGTCCCAGTGATGGTCCCGGTGATGGTCCTGGTGATGGTCCCGGTGATGGTCCCAGTGATGGTCCCGGTGATGGTCCCGGTGATGGTCCCGGTGATGTTCTGGTGATGGTCCTGGTGATGGTCCCAGTGATGGTCCTGTGATGGTCCTGGTGATGGTCCAGGTGATGGTCCGGTGATGGTCCCAGTGATGGTCCAGGTGATGGTCCTGGTGATGGTCCCGGTGATGGTCCCAGTGATGGTCCCGGTGATGGTCCAGTGATGGTCCGGTGATGGTCCCAGTGATGTCCCGGTGATGGTCCCAGTGATGGTCCTGGTGATGGTCCCAGTGATGGTCCTGGTGATGGTCCCAGTGATGGTCCCGGTGATGGTCACGGTGATGGTCCCGGTGATGGTCCCGGTGATGGTCCTGGTGATGGTCCCAGTGATGGTCCGGTGATGGTCCCAGGTGATGGTCCCGGTGATGGTCCTGGTGATGGTCCCAGTGATGGTCCCGGTGATGGTCCGGTGATGGTCCCGGTGATGGTCCCGGTGATGGTCCTGGTGATGGTCCCAGTGATGGTCCCGGTGATGGTCCCAGTGATGGTCCCGGTGATGGTCCCAGTGATGGTCCTGGTGATGGTCCCAGTGATGGTCCGGTGATGGTCACGGTGATGGTCCCGGTGATGGTCCCGGTGATGGTCCGGTGATGGTCCCAGTGATGGTCCCGTGATGGTCCCAGTGATGGTCCCGGTGATGGTCCCAGTGATGGTCCCGGTGATGGTCCCAGTGATGGTCCCGGTGATGGTCCCAGTGATGGTCCCGGTGATGGTCCCAGTGATGGTCCTGGTGATGGTCCAGGTGATGGTCCCAGTGATGGTCCCGGTGATGGTCCCAGTGATGGTCCCGGTGATGGTCCCAGTGATGGTCCTGGTGGGGTGTTTATCTAGACACACTTTCATGTCATCGCTCCACATTACTATCAAGGACCAAGTCATTAGTGTGTGAGCCGCCTGCTTGGCCGCGCATCTCGTATCTAACCCATGACATTAAATTAGGTCGAGAGGAATTAATTTTCTCCGTAATCTTATCAAATGTTCCGCCGCTGTGAAGGTTGACGACTGCACTACCTAGGTTTAAACTAAAGGGTTCTCCAAATGTGACTTTTATTGGTGGAAAAGCGTTATGTTGCTTCAGCGGTGAATTACGGCCGTAATCAGAAGGGAAATTTGTGCACTTGAATCGATAGGGAAGTGGCCCCTTGAGGAGAGAGCCGGAGTGCTTCTGATAAGTGTTGCAGGTGTTGTGCAAGTCTTGCTCTCATCTTCACTCTCTTCTAAGATAAAGGTTGTCTCACACACAGTCTTATCCTTATAACTTTGCAGTGCCTAGGGAAAATGTCTGGATTTATTTTGCTGTATTTCATTAGTTTTGTATCATCAGCAAACGAAAGAGCCAGTTTCCTCTGTCAGGTCGTTAATGTACATTAGTCACAATATGGACCCCAAGCACCGACCCTTGAGAACTCCAATCATTTCCTTTCTCCGTTCTGATATGACTGTGATCGTTTGCTTCCCTCATGAGAGGTGCTCCCCCACCTCCCTCACACACCAGCCTGCGTCTCTTCCTCGAGAGGAGTATCCTATACCTATATGGTAGAGTGTCCAATGTTCTTTTATAATACTCAGGGAAAATGCAGTCTGTCTAGTTCTCTCTATGTTATCCAGCTTGCATCATGTGACAGAAATGGTCAATGTGTGTGTGACTGGAGGCAGTGTCGTGTTGTGAGCACATGCGGGTGTCTTCACCAGCGAGAGGTCAAGTGCTGTGGCTCGCCTGCAGTGTTCTCCAGTCACCGCTCTCCAATATGGCCGAGTATTATTTACCCTGTTCTCTTATGCCAGGCTGTTTCTACTATAGAGCAAATCTTACCTTAGGGAGTAAACAAGTAATCTATTTCAAGAAAAAGGTTCTAAGATTGTATGACATTTGCATTTCTGAGTCATGATCTAGGTTGCACCCATAACTTCTTGCATGCTAGTGCCATGCTTGTAGTGTTAATGCTACTTTCGAATGTCTTGCTGTGGGGAGGCCAACTGTGTATAGTGTACTCTCACTCCAACACACAAGATGGTACTGGAGACTGAGGTCTTACAAGATCTACACCAACTCCACAATGGTCAGAAGGACTGGCAAATGGTTATTAATATCGAAAAATTGAAGACGTTACAAGTGGGGCATAACAAGCCACGTCACAACTACCACATTAACAACATTAACTTAGAGCAGATGAAGATGAAGCAGATGAAGAAAAGGACCCTCGGAGTTTCATCATTCACTGAAAGTTGCTCAAGTGAGAGCTGCAGTACACAGGATAACTAAACCCCAGGAACTATATAAGGCGGACATTTGACGTCCAGAAAAAGTGGTTATTCAACTGTATAACTTGTGTTGTGCCTCCACTTGGGTTATTGTATCCAAGCATGGAGACCTCATCAGAAAGATATAGATGCTTCGGAGAAAGTTCAACACCGGGCACCAAAAAATCATTCCAGAGCCCATTGTTGGTGTGACGATGTGCATTGAATTTTGTAACTCGCTCATCAAGACTGTAAAGTGCTTAGCTAAATAAATTATGGGGTTCAGTCCCTGAGCCCATTATGTGCCTCTGTAACCCTTTCCACTACCGCCCACAAGATGAGTATGGGGTGCATAATAAATGAACTAAAGTTGAACTAAGTCGACTCCTCCAGGAACGGTTGAAGGCCACATGACTAACAACACCAGACATGACAGAGCTGATCTCGAGAACAACTTTTAAAACTGGACGTTGGAAGATATTGATCCCGACCACCTCTTCGAAAGGTCAGATGTTACATAAACAAGGAGCAACGGTTTTTCAAGCTCAACAAGCAACAATGTAGGACTAAGAACAGATGTTTTTTTTCACTCACAGGGTTATAACCCCATGGGACTGCTCTTCTGTAGAATTTGTAAATGCCAAAACACTGATGAATGTTAAAAATCTGGCTTGAAAAAATCATTGGAAATAGGGGGACCTTTGGCATAGTTTTTTAGTTAGTTTAGTTCATTTATTATGCACCCCATACCCATCTTGTGGGCGGTAGTGGAAAGGGTTACAGAGGCACATAATGGGCTCAGGGACTGAACCCCACAATTCATTTAGCTAAGCAAGTTACAATCTTGATGAGCTAGTTACAAAATTCAATATAAGTCGTCACATCAACAATGGGTTCGAGATCGACCTCAAGTACAGGTTCTAAATTAAGCAACTGACATATGTGGAGAGCTAGTGTCAAAATTATATGTTTGTCCTGCACACCGCCCCCCATCCAGTGGGCAGCGGTGGATAGGTTACAATCACTCAGTTACTACCTACAGTTAGCAAACTGGGGATATTTGGCTAAAATTTCTGGTAGCAGATCATTTTGAATGAAATATTTACACATCGCTGGAACATTGGTTATAGAATTGTCTCTAAATTCACGTATCTTTTCGCACTCCATCACATAGTGACGGAGGGTGTGCGAATAATTTTGTTGACACAGTTTACATTTGGTCAGGTCTACATCGGCAGATAATGAGAATTCCCAGAGATACTTGTAACCGAGTCTAAGCCGAGCAGCAGTAACATCTAGAAGTCTGCTGATTTTATTGGATGATCCATAGATGTGTGGCTCCTCTTGCATGATAGTATGATGATAGATGGAATTACTGGTGTCAATTTCACTTTGCCTCAGATCTACAAGATCTTGTTGAAGTTCTCGGTGTACTGCTGCTCTCAGATTGCTCATTGACAATCCAAGGTTACACTCAACGGCTCCTTTAAAGGCAGATTCTTTGGCTAACTTATCAGCTCTATCATGCATTCGGAGGCCAACATGAGATGGAGACCACATGAAATGGACTCTGTTACCATCCTTAATAATTTTGTTGTATTTGTGTCTAGCTTCGGACACGAGCATATTACAGTTATGTCTTAAAGAGTTGAGAGCATTTAAGGATGATAAGGAGTCACTTACAATTAATGTATCAAGTTTGGAGACTTGTACACATTTCAGTGCAAGGATCAAGGCAAATAGTTCGGTCTGAAGGGTAGAGGCCCAATTGTTTATACGGACTCCCCACTCAAAGTACAAGCCATCGCCCATTGTCAGAACAACTCCACTTCCAGCTGCACCCGTGGGGCAGTGTAGGGAACCGTCAATGTATATGATTTGAGAGAGAGAATGCTCTGTGGACAGAGCATCAATATGGCTTAAGGCGTTGAGCTTTGCCTCAAGACGAAGCTTGGGCTTATCTCTAATTTGCTTCTTGGGTGGAAAGGGAGGGATTAAAACTGGAAAGGGTGTAACCTCCCACGGTGCAGGAAAGTGCCGTTGTTGTTTCTCTTGGTACAAATCATGAACCCCATACATTCTGAGTTGAGTTCCAGTTTTTGTTATCCATTTGGAACAATGCTGATCTTCAATAAAGTAAGTCTGGAGGGCTTCTGTGCAAGGATTAGGATGAGTTAGCCTAAGCATTTTTATACCAATTTGACAGTTAATTTCAGTAACACGATCAACAACGCTCAGAATATTAAGTTCCTTTCTCATATTAAGTATCTTTGTGGTACGAGGGCACCCAAGGATTATCCTCAGGGCTTCGTTCTGCAATTTTTCAAGCCCTCCAAGCTTTCTTTCAGGCATCAAAACAAGCTGTTTATACAGCTCCTGTTTATACAGGAATATATATTGGAATACATTATATAGGAATATATAGGAATTATATAGGAATACATATATATAGGAATACATAAATAGCAATATATATAGGAATACTTATATAGGAATAAGGGAATATATTCAAGGACATATTCCTGTCCTTGTCGAGGTCACTAAACAAATAATGGCCTTCAGGTAAATTTTCTGTTGCATCTGAAATATGTTATTTTCTATTTTATACAATTCTTTAATTACAAACAATAAAACATGCTTCTGTGCACATTTTGATACTAAAATCACTTAAAAAATGTATATTTTTTAATATTTCGTTTTATGATTCTTGCTTTCTTCAGCACTAAACTTTGGTCCAGCGAATGTATAGGCTTGCAACACTGGGGTACTTCCATTATCTTCCATTCAAACCACATACATTCTTCATGTTATTATTTATTTATATATATAAGAGTTCTTACATTTTTGTAAAGCCAATAGCACACGTAGCATCTTGGGCAGGTTCTTAATCCTAATTTTCCAGCCCGTCCTCATGAACAAACCCAAAGTCCATTCCAAGCATCAGCCAAACCCCTCTGTTTATGAATGAAAACCGTTTCACATGACTCACAACTGATGGCGTTCGAACATTTCCGGAACAAGTGCTTCACTGATGAATTTTGTTCGAACCACAACACTGCATATCAACCCGTCCTCCAAACAAAGACCCAAAAGTGATTCCATCCACCTGCCAAACCCCCTGTTTATGAATAAAAAACGGTTTACACACGACTCACAACTGATTTCGTTCGAATACTTCTGGAACAAGTGCTTCACTAACGACGTTTGTTCGATCCACAATGCTGTAAATGCTTCACCCACGTACTACAAATACAAATACAGTAATCGCCAACAGAACCTAAACACCTAACCTAAATCTATATATGCACAATATGCTAATATATTATAATATTATTTTATGTTTTGAATGAACAGAATTCCTGTTTTGAATAAACAGCATGTAAAAATTTATGAATGCGTCTGTGGGGTCGACCGCTGGATGTAATGGAATTGAGTCGAGGACGTGTTGTGTAAATGCTTTACCCATGTACTACAATTGCAAATGATCACGAACAGAACCTAAATACCTAACCTAATCTAACCTATGCCTATATATGCACAATATGCTAATATAATATTAATATTAGAGAAAATTCCTGTTTTGAGTGAACAGCATGTAAAAATTTATGAATGCGTCTGTGGGGTCAACCGCTGGATGTAATGGACTTAGTCGAGGATGGGTTGGTAAATGCTTCACCCACGTACTACAAATACAAATAATCGCCAACAAAACCAAAACACCTAATCTAATTTAACCAATGCTTAAATACGCACAGTAGTAGTTGTAGTAGGCATCCATCAGTCTCAGGAGACTATGGAGTTGCGCTCTGGTTGTCGGTCTGGAGTGGCCTCTCCAGGGCGCAAAGCCAGGATAGGTTGATACGGAGGAGAAGCTGTTAACCCATTCAGCAGGTTCCCCTCCCCGTCCCTCTTCACGGCGCCGAAAGTCTCCAATGGAAAGGCAAATGCCAATATGATTGGTTCCAGCGCTGTCACAGTAACTGTGAGCTCCGGAGTTGACCTCCAAGTTGGTGAAAAAAGGCACAGGGACTCCAAACCCGGAGACCGCCGTGGTCGGGGCCGGAGAAGAACCACCCCATCAGGAGTATGAACGACTCCAGCCTCCTGAAGCAGAGCCTGGGGGCCGCAAGAGCCCCGGGAGGTGGACGTCCCGGTCCCGCACCTACGGGTTCCAGACAGAGATCGTCACAGCCCCCCTTCACCCGAGGCCGGCTTCCTTCAAGACCAAGCAGAAGGAAGAGTGATAATTATTAAATACAACTATTATTATTATAATAATTATAATAATATTAATATAATTAAAAATTAATATTATTATATATTTGCACAGTATGCTAATTTATAATAACATACACAACATTATGAACAAATCCACAAGAGCCGTGACGAGGATTCGAACCGACGTCCAAGAGCATCCCAGACGCTGCCTTAATCGACTGAGCTACAACATGGTATAAGAATTGCAACCAGAAATTCTACTGAATAAACTTGGATCCTGCAGCCTCTCCAAGACACAAACCAGGATTTTACACAATTCCCCCATGCACTCGAGATATGTCAATAGGCCGTTCTACCTCTTCTTCATTACACACTGTGTTAAATCCTGGTTTGTGTCTCGGAGAGGCTGCAGGATCAAAGTAAATTCAGTAGAATTTCTGATTGCAATTCTTATACCATGTCGTAGCTTGGTCGATTAAGGCCGCGTCTGGGATGCTCTTGGACGTGCCAGACGACCTGCCAAATCATTTAACCAGGTATCCACTCACTGCTGAGTGAACAGAGGCTACACTTAAGGATTGGCGCCTAGTCAATTCTCCCAGGCCAGAATACGAATCCAGTTTAAATCGCACACAAAGCACTGGGCAAGGGTTTTACCACTGCACCACAGGAACTGCTGATGTTGCATTCAGTTTCTATGTATGATGTTACATGTTCCTCATTAATAAAATTTATTAAACTACACAGTAATTTCTCATTTTCATTTTCTGTTCTGTTCATACAGCACTGAATTAATTTGCCTCATCAAAAAACCAGCGTTGAATGTAATGAAACGCCATTTTTAGATTTTCTGGGTGAGATCTAGAGACTCCCCAGAGCTATCCGGGTTGATATGAATGTATTAGACCCTGGCATCAGTCAAGTGAATGGAGTTCTAGGCTCACTGGGAACCTTGAGCAAGAACCTGGCTCCATCAGAGAGGCACGAGGAGCAATGGCCTATAGAAACCCCCGTGTGGTTGGAAGCATTCTATGTCTGCCATCGACCGGGTCAGGCACCCAGAAAGGTAGGCGCCCCAAAACAAACCCTATCTGGTTAAAATACTGCTACTGAAAGCCGAACTGTTGGACAGAGCTCCCCAAATGAAAAACAAGCAAACGAGCATGATGTCACAACCGTTACCATGCTGTTGTCTGCACAGCTCCCCCCTCCCCTGAAGGGGGAAGGGGGAGCCCCCAAACCCCGTGCCGTGCCGGCTATCCAACCCGATAGTTCTGAGGCTGGATTAAAAAAAAAACGAAAGGGCCGACAGGAGAGAGGGAGGGTTGCCAGGGAGCCTCCGGGGTCTCACCCAGAAAATGGTGTTTCAATACATTCAACTCTGGTTTTCTGGGGAGAGCCCCTTCGGCTTCTCAGAGCTACTTAACCAAAGTTAAAAACAAGAGGGACATACCCGGAAGGTGGTCGCCACTCGCTCCTCAACTCGAAGTCGAGACAACTGGCTGCAACCGCCGACCCAATCCGACACATGCCCAACTAGGGCCAGGAACATTCACAAGGTATCTAGTGGCTAGGACCCTGCTCGACCTTCCAAATCCCCGTGCCCGAATGTCAGCCGAAGATATGTTACCGAAGATGGCAGCCAAAACAGCAGACTTACGAACGTCATGGGCATGAGGATAGACCACAGACTGGTTGGACCGAATAGCCCTGCAGACAACCTGGGCGAGCCGAGCCCTGGAACAGGGAAGAAGGGAAACCGAGTCAACCCAAAGTGCGTCCCCGGCCACCGAGGCCGTAGCGGACAGGTAACTGAGAAGAGCCGCAACCGAACACAACACATGATGCACCCCTGGCCGAACCAACCAAGCATCAACAACCCAACGACCCCTCTGGAAAGCAGCAAACTCATTCTTCGCCAGAAAAGGAGACTCTGCAAAGAAACAAACCTACCACCAAGACCAAAATAGCAGAAACTCCCCAACCCGACCTCCCAGAGGCCAATGCCAACAGGAAAAGAGACTTCGCAAAGTAATCTTGAACCGAAGGGGCCACAGTAAACAGAGAAGATAAAAAAGAGATCTGACTCCAAGGGCGGGCAATTACCGAGCAGTAAAAGACCTCAGGGGAGGTAGCCCCCAAGCAACTTGTGGATGATAGCCCCAAGCCACAAGGGCAGTTTTTTATTGTTTTCTACCACAGACGTGGCCACACATTTACAATGCTAACCAGCATATATACATTTTCTTCTGTCCTCCATGGACAGGGTTAGAGATGTGTTAAACATATATTTCAAGGGTTTATTGAACAATCAACCACTGAAGGTGAGTCGGTGCTTTAAAAATGCTAAGCTAACCTATATACGTAAATACATAGATACACAGATTTATGTATGCCTTACATAAAGTGTTCGATGTGTCATCTACACAGTGTCATTAATGTACATTTACAAAGGTGAAATGTAATTCTGATCAGCTTCCATATATACTTTATACCCATACATACACATACACACACATATACATATATACACACATGCATTCACAGACATTTATCTCATTTACTCTGACAGGGTGAGATAGCTGATAAAGAAACTAGTGTGCAATTAAGCACTTAATCACTGAAGGTGATTAGGGTGCTTTTACAAGCTCAGGTTATATAGTTACATCATATACATTGTATAATTAATCTATTACATGGTCAATCTTGGATACAAGTCCAATATATCATCATGTGTTCCAGTACTCATATAGTAATTACACAGTTCAGCATATCTTAGCCCAGGAGGGCGAAAGTCAGCCAGTATGGGACATTCTACAATATAATGTTCAAGAGAGTGTATGTTTTCTCTTTCACAAAGTTGACACATTGTGTACTCGACATTTGGGTTTTGAGAAAGCTGCCAGATACGTCTATATCCCAGGCGTATTCTGGCCACTATAACATCACATTGCCGGGTTCTTGTTCTATTAGTCCCATATGTGAATGTTTCCTCACGATATCTATCATAATATTTTATGCTACAACTTTCAGGTCTTTGTGAATTTGTTAGGTCGGTGAGATCTTCATTAGATATTTGTTTAAGTATTCTCTTTGTCACTGCTAATGAAATACCCATATCAATTTCTACCACTGGTTTTCTACAGGCTGTCTTTGCAAGCATATCAACAGTGTCATGCCTTGAGATGCCAACATGTGATGGCATCCATAGGAATTTAATTTCAAATCTGTTTTCTTTAGCAGCTAAGACATTCATTCGAATATCACTGACTATTTTCTGGGTGTCACTAATATGTGCGTTCAATGCCAGGAGTGCACTCTGCGAGTCACAGTATATAAGTCCACTGCCTTTGTCTTTTAAAAATTCAGTGGCAAGGTATATGCCTGCAAGTTCGGTTTGAGTTGTACTTGCCCAGTCATTGACGCGCTTCATTGCTGTATGTACGAGAGTAGATTGTTCAAATACATTACATGCACATCCGGTACATCGTCCACCTCTTCTACAGAGCCGTCGGTATAGCACTGATACACATCGTTACCCATACTCTGAGTACTTTCAGTGATGCTTTTCAGTGTTAACTGTTTTAATAATGTAGAGTGCACACTATCTTTCTTGGGCGCATTTACAAAATCAACTGATAAATCCCAGTTATCCATGGAGTAATTGGTTGATTAATCATTAGTTGAGTTGGGTACATATTTAATATTTTGATGGAGTTGGCTACCTTGTAGAACCAATATACATAATCAGATTTCGTTCTTCTTCTATAGACCTCAGGTGAGTGCAGCATATTAGAAAGTTTAGCTTGAAACTTCATGTGTTGCCTAGATCTACTCAATGCCTTCACGCCGAAAACTGTGCTAATAGACAAAATTCTCTCACTTATGGTAGGTAATTTTAACTCTGCTCTCATATTAACTATTCTCGTGGACTTTGGAGCCCCAAGGATGAGACGCATAGCTTCATTTTGCAAGGTTTCAAGAGATTTCAGCTCTTTGTCAGTATACAGTGTGAGATGTAGAGCATTGTAGTCAATCACAGAGCGTATAAATGATACATAAAACATTCTAGCAAGTCTCACGTTAATTCCATGATTAACACCAACAAGGACCCGCAAGGGCTTTAATCTCTCCCACAGTCTCCTCTTGAGAGAAGAAAGGTACCCAGGGTCGTTAATGGGGACACCAAGGTATCTGTAAGACTCGCAGTTCTCGCCCATCTATATGATTTTTTTTTTTTTTTTTTTTTTTTTTTTTGAGATATATACAAGAGTTGTTACATTCTTGTACAGCCACTAGTACGCGTAGCGTTCGGGCAGGCCCTGGAATACGATCCCCGCCGCGAAGAATCGTTTTTCATCCAAGTACACATTTACTGTTGCGTTAAACAGAGGCTACAGTTTAGGATTTGCGCCAGTAAATCCTCCCCGGCCAGGTACGAACCCATGACATAGCGCTCGCGGAACGCCAGGCGAGTGTCTTACCACTACACCACGGAGACTGTATGATAATTGGGTGGTGGAATACCACAGGAATGAGGGCACGAGTTTTCTGTACAGAGATAAGGAAGGTCACTTCCTCAGCTCTAGTAGCAAAAGCATCGAGCAGGACTTGCTTCTAGGCTCGGAGGCAGCCTGTAAACATATATCATCAGCATAACAAATGACAGTGTCTCATTATTAGTTGGAAGATCTTTAATAAGTTTATGCATCAGAACGTTGAACAACAGGGGGCTGAGGACCCCTCTTGTGGAGTTCCCAGTTCAAAGTGTTTGCTCTCTGTGCTTTTAACACCATTAAACAAACATATGCTGTTCGATTAGACAAATAGCCCTTTATCCATTTCAGTAATTTTCCTTGTATTCCCAGCTCGGCAAGCTGTCCAGTATGATTTCTCGTTTGCTGTATCAAAAGCTGCTGCTAGGTCGATGAAGACTGTTTGAGGGGAAGCTTCAAGGGCAGTACTTAGAGGCCACCTAGGGACGGTAACCCTAGGTGCATGCAGCCCGATTACTGGTGAAATTACTCCTGGCTCGCACACCACCATAGTATAGGACGACACCACAAAGCACAACAGTACCGAAGAGGAATTACCAAAGAGGAAAATATGATGAGATGAGGAACTTCCTAAGGGGAATACCATGGGAAACAGAACTTAGAGACAA
>WNGS01158433.1:0-27038 GCA_020271785.1 Procambarus virginalis
TATCTCTCAATTATATTCACGCTGAGCGGGCGTGGTGGGTCGCACAAGACGAGTCAAACTATGCTACCTTCTCGTTACTTTTAGCGGGTGCCAAGGATCAGTGTCCTCGCGGCCCGGTCTCCAGAGACAAGGCCTCCTGGAATTATCTTTTCAACCAGGTAGTAGATGCAGCTACTCGCAGGGCTTCTTTCTTGTTCTTCCTTTCTGAGGGCAGCTTTCACGTTCTCTCTGATTGCAGCTGCTTCCTGTTGTTGCGTAGCTCGATCTTGGCAAGTTTCCAATTTGAGCTTTATCGCTCTCAAGTCATCCTTATCTGAAATAATGTACTGTTCATGATAGAAGATCTATAATACCTTCATCAGCAAGGTGATCCAGTATCATATTATTAATGGCAAATTTGTTGGCTCCATCAGGAACTTCCAAGTGATACTCATGTGCAAGAGTTAACAAATCGACCCTCTTAGCGTGACGTAAGGTCCCTATTTCACCTTCTGGATCTGTTTTGAAGCTTGTAAGCGGAACATGGTGAAAATATAGCAAAACAAAGGAGACACGAATATAGTGAGAATATGGTGAATGTCAGAAACAGGAAACGTGGCAACTGATACCTATCCTGTGGGGAATTATTAATAATTAAAGTTAATTCAAGATGGTAAATGAATAAGGTCGCAGGAAATCTTGTACCTGGTACTCACTATGGGAGGATAAAGGCAAGAAAATCCTACTAATTAGTGAAAACTGAGTTTAAAATACAAGTGAAACACTAAATGGCTTCAAAATAAATGAGGTAGTCCAAAAAATGTAGTCATACCTTGCCAAGTCACTATAGAACATAAGCAATGGTACCCACTGAAATTGAATATGGTATTTACAGAATTAGCGAACTTTGTGCTCAAAAGAAAGAACGCCAATTCCCTACCTTGGGTAAATACCATCAGTCTGACCGACGAGTAGGGGTGCGAGTGTCAACTGGTGACGAGAACTATCGGCGAGGTCCCAATTCGCCAATAATAGTTCGTGCTAGAGGATCTAAAGCCCTCTTTTTCCTCCTAGAGTCGGATTGCAGGACTTGGGTGCTATTGACCCGGAGACAGACCACAGTACCAGGGTACCTATGTGATAATCTGTCAAAAGTGAGAAATATCTGGGGACAAAGATGTTAAACACGGAGGATAACACGGAAGGGGGAGACGACCAATTAAGAGTATGACTGCGGCCTACAGTCACCACGTAATCCAAAGTTGTCTCACTCTCACCATATGCTATTCCCGTAATGTACAATATACACAGCACCATATAAAATAAAGAATGATTAATGTAAATAATGGAAGCAAGGGAAATGAAAGCCAAGTATGCTTACCACAATTACCAATACCTGAGTGAAGCTCCGTGGACAGGCCCCCATTTATATGTGACGGTAACGAGTTGGAAATGGTGGTCGGCAGTCTTCCAACTAGCAGGTGTCAGTGCTGGGCCACATATTAAATATTAAAAAAAGAAAAGAAAAAAAAGAGAAAAAAAGAATGACTGCGTGTTTGGTAATCTGTGGTAAGGTAAGAAACATAAAACACAATAATAAACAATGTACTTTAATAACAATAAAAAACACAAATTGAAATAAATGCAAAATCTTGGCTTAATGGTAAAAAATGTCAAGTGGAAAAATAAATAAACATGAAAATAGATTACGTTAATGGGGGAGGAGAATTGACATACAAAGGTAAATAAAATATGAATGCTGGAATATATGCACTATCTATAAACCTCTATTTGACCACACAAGGTGAGTCACTTAGGTGTTCATAGGATGAGAGCACAAGATATTCTGGCTGGCAGAAACGCAAGGGACTCCAACAATAACTGGCGATGACTTGTGATTGGCGAGGAACCGGAGTGGCGTGTTGGTTGGCGGCCAATGAGAAAGCTGGATGGCCGCAAGTCGCTAGTTAGGCAGTTGAAGGGTTCGGCGCGTCGACCAGGTGGACAGCAGGTGCTGGAGTGGGGGGAGGAGGGAGTTGCTGGTGCGTGTGGCTGTCTTGATATATACGTTTAGCCACTACAAAACGTATCTTGCATATTGTTGAGGACGTGATGAAATACGAAAATAGCAGGCTAAATCTCTGATAAGAGATTATCGTCACAATATATATATATATATATATATATATATATATATATATATATATATATATATATATATATATATATATATATATTTGGTAGCAGTCTTTCCTGTAGACATATGTTATTAAATATGACCGAAAAAGTAAGATTAATAATTCTAACACGAATTTTCTCAATTTTCCTTATGTTTGTTTTTACTGATGACGGTAAATGAAAAATCAATTCTCCAAAATTCATTCTTTATTTCTTAGTCTGACGCGACACTTGAGCGCGTTTCGTAAAACTTATTACATTTTCAAAGACTTTAGTTACACACACTGAACAGAGTTTAAACAGCTTTTCTTTTTATACCTGCATTTGGGTGAGGTGACATGTTACAATGGTTTGGGGTGAGGTGAGAACAAACACAGAACACGAAACAATGGGTATAAGCTAAAGGGAAGAATAGATCTGTAACTGCAGAAGGCCTATTGGCCCATATTTCTTGATGTTTCTATATTGGAGCGGAGTCTTGAAGTGGGTAGAATATAGTTGTGCGTTAATTGGCTGTTGATTGCTGGTGTTGACTTCTTGATGTGTAGTGCCTCGCAGATGTCAAGCCGCCTGTTGTCGCTGTATCTATCAATGATTTCTGTGTTGTTTGTTAAGATTTCTCTGGTGATGGTTTGGTTGTGGGAAGAGATTATATGTTCCTTGATAGAGCCCTGTTGCTTATGCATCGTTAATCGCCTGGAAAGAGATGTTGTTGTCTTGCCTATATATTGAGTTCTTTGGGGCTTACAGTCCCCAAGTGGGCATTTGAAGGCATAGACGACATTGGTCTCTTTCAAAGCGTTCTGCTTTGTGTCTGGAGAGTTTCTCATGAGTAGGTTGGCAGTTTTCTTGGTTTTATAGTAAATCGTCAATTGTATCTTCTGATTTTTGTCTGTAGGGATAACGTTTCTATTAACAATATCTTTCAGGACCCTTTCCTCCGTTTTATGAGCTGTGGAGAAGAAGTTCCTGTAAAATAGTCTAATAGGGGGTATAGGTGTTGTGTTAGTTGTATTTCAGAGGTTGCATGGCGTTTCACTTTCCTTCTTATGATGTCTTCAATGAAACCATTGGAGAAGCCGTTGTTGACTAGGACCTGCCTTACTCTACAGAGTTCTTCGTCGACTTGCTTCCATTCTGAGCTGTGGCTGAGAGCACGGTCGACATAAGCGTTAACAACACTCCTCTTGTACCTATCTGGGCAGTCACTGTTGGCATTTAGGCACATTCCTATGTTTGTTTCCTTAGTGTAGACTGCAGTGTGGAAACCTCCCCTCCTTTCCATGACTGTTACATCTAGAAAGGGCAGCTTCCCATCCTTCTCCATCTCGTAAGTGAAACGTAACACAGAATTCTGCTCAAACGCTTCTTTCAGCTCCTGCAGATGTCTGACATCAGGTACCTGTGTGAAAATGTCGTCAACATACCTGCAGTATATGGCCGGTTTCAAGTTCAAGTCGACTAAGACTTTTTCCTCAATAGTACCCATGTAGAAGTTTGCAAACAGGACGCCTAGGGGAGAACCCATAGCGACCCCATCTACTTGCTTATACATGTGCCCATCCGGGCTCAAGAAGGGTGCCTCCTTAGTACAAGCTTGGAGTAGTTTCCTCAGGATATTTGTCATGCAAAAGCTGAACTTATTGCAGAAGGAGGAAAGAATCGAGGCAACTACAGTAGTACCATACTGACCCCCGAGCTCAAAGCGGCAGCCAAGAGCCTTCGTGAGAACAAGGAGATAGTTGTCAGGAGAGGTGACAAGTCGCCAATATACGTCATCCTTAAGAAAGACGAATATCTGGCGAGGTAGCGTAGCGGTAGCAGCCATCACAATACCTGTTAGACCGTGTCTGTGTATTTTGTGGCGTTTTCTGTGTGCATATTTCAGTCAAGCGTAGTATTGTATCACTAAATATTGTATTTAGTATATAAATATATATTTATATTATATATATAAATATATATATAAATATATATATAAATATATATTTATATAAATATATATTTATATTTATATATACTAAATAAATGTTTAGTATCACTAAATATTGAACGTAAAATGTTGGACTGTCCAAGTTATTGAAATATGGCTGGTTATGTCCGTAGAGTTTTCCAATATTTACACCTTTTGCCTTAAAGTCATGAGAGACCCTACATCTCCTGCATTGCTCAGAGACAAATTATTTAGTGCTGTTAACACCCTATTGACCGGTGCCGATATACCAACTCACTCCTTTTATGATAAATGGCTGAGGAACAATGCTTACAATCTCCTCATACTTAACATCCCTTTTAAGTGCAATCTACCTATCTCTGATATTCCTCTTTATCTGTACCCCACCATTCAAGTATCATACACACCTGTCACCAAGAAAGATAATGAGAATCTTGCTCTTCTCAAAGCTGTCACTCTTGAAACAATTGCCTCCTCCATCGAGGGTTTAAGATCTCACGAGCACTGTGTCTACACCGACGGCTCAGTCCAATCCTCTACTGGACGGACTGCAGCAGCATGTAGGTTTTATAGAAATAATATTTGCACAAAGACTGTCAGTGTCAGGTTAAACAACTGGCTGACCTCCACACAAGCAGAACTAGCAGCATTACACTTAGCTACCAGTACATTAAAAAACATTGGAGGGGGAATAATATTCTGTGATTCAAAGTCTGCTCTTCAAGCAATCGAAAACTTCTCTTGGAAGATCGATAGCAAGAACCTCATACTCCCAATTATAAATGACCTAATTGATGCACAGAGTAAAGGGTCTCGAATTTCCTTTGTATGGATACCTTCACACATAAATATAACCCATCATAATGAAACAGACATTGCAGCCAAATTAGCGTGTAACAAGTTTGAAGTTGACTTAGATCTAGGTATCCCCATCTCTGCTGTCAAAACTGTATTGATCCAAACATTCAGATCTGATAGGAAAGAACTTACTGACTCCCAACGACCTGAAAGTACTAGTATAAAAAGCTATGATTTGTTCAGATCCGAAACCTACATCTATGGGCAGCACAAAACGTCCACTAGACTGTGCGACACAGTGGTTGCAAGGATCAGGTTGGGCTACCGATACCTGTGGCAGGTGGCTGCAGGTGACGGATCTCCCAATCCTGAACACTCCAGTTGCAAACTCTGTGAGCAGGAACTACGGCACGATCTCCCGCACTACATCACTGAATGCCCAGTTATTAGACCTTTCAGACCAGTTGGCATGAGGTACCTGGAGCTTTGCAATTACTTTATTCATTCTCGTATTCTTGAAGATATCCTCACAGTGTACCCAAAATTTGCCAGTGCAGGCTACTAAACATATGGCCCTGTATGACTAACCATCCTGCGAGATGGGGACCTTTATTACCACTGCTACCTTATTCAATCTTGTGCTGATGATACCCTCAAAATGCATCCGGAGTCTGCCAGTGCAGACTGCTTATCACATGCCTCTGTATGACTAACCATCTTGTGTGATGGGGATTTTCTAGCATAAACTAGTTAGCTTTTTTGACACACTGTACTCCACTTCATATAGTCTAGGGTAGCTGCACAAATGCAGATGTACCTAAGGAATTAATAAAAAAAAATTAACAGTTTGACACACTGTACTCCACTTTATATAGTCTAGGGTAACTGCACTAATGCAGATGTGCCTCATATCTTAATAAAAAAAATTAACAGAAAATGTGTCCGTTTCTCTGACTACGTGACTGTACGAAATTGGGAGCAAGACGCTTGTAGCTCGCTTTAAACTTTGCAGTGTGACGGGGCTTTACCCGGGGATGGTCATAGGCTGGTCGTTGCTAAGCCTCATGTCCCCGTCTCCATCTTGGCATGAAATGGTAAATTGTACTAACCGCATTAGCTATGGAAAACAGGAAATGTGGTCACTGCATATAATGAGGAACTAGGAGCTTCTGCAGACAAATGTCCCTAACATGCAACTCCTGCAAGGTCCTGCAATGTCCTGCAAGATCCTGCAAGGTCCTACAAGGTCCTCAACTTCTCCGCGACTCGTGGAGCACTAGGGAAATAACCCTGTTTTGTCTCACTGAGGCAATATTGCTTTAATTTAACTCATGTCTAACAATTCTATTACAGTTCTTAGAGCAAATGACAGTAATACAACAGAGAAAGAGAGAAGAAGAAGAGAGAGAGAAGCGAGGGCTGACTGTAGGTTTTTATTTGTTTATTATGAAGCGTTTGATTCCGTTTCACATAGCAGACGCCTGTATAAACTTGGGATCAAAGCTGTGTAGCAGGGAATGTACCAGAGTGGGTGAGGGAATACCTATCGGGTAGGAAACTGAGGGTAGCGGTGAGAGAGGAGAACTCCTCAGAGTGGCAGGACATCACAAGCGCTCTGCCACAAAGCTCGGTACAGGATAATAGGACCATTCATTTCTCCGCTTCCGGATGATGAGCACCTGATTAGGAAGAATTTGAAGTAAAGAAAAAGACGGTATGAATCACCCACACTGTGATGTAGGGTGTGGCTCTGTCAGCATTCTTAGGTCATTTTAAATTTTAAGTCTTAATACGCCATTATTTTTCTCGAGCTGCATTTCTAGCGTATTTATCTGCAATATCATGGTACGAGATCCCAATGTGTGACGCGATCCAAACAACTTTATGCTCTTTCTAATGTTGTTATCTGTGCTCATGTAGTATTTGTCTACAGTCTAGGATAGGATGGCTGTATGACGGACAGTAAGCGTTTAACATTTGTATAGCTGACGTGCTGTCAGAGAAAATTATTAAATCCTTTTTGAATTGTTGTATGTGGTTTAGAGCTAAAACTATTCCTGATATCTCAGCTTCTGTGGACGAGACGTTTTTTCCTAGATATTTATATATTACTATGGGATCGGGACCGGTTCCTCCCTGTGCACTAGTTAGACCTCTCGCGTCGTAGTGTATAATCACCGCAGCGCAACCGGCTTCACCATCCGGTAAAACCGTTCCGTCGACAAAGGCGTGAATAGCGTCTAATGTCCGTTATTAGTTTATTACATCAACAAAAACTTTTTGAAGCTCGTTGAACTGATATAACCTTTTTGGTCTACTCAATACTGTAACATGTGTTTCAATTTTAAACGATGTCCAATTATAAGGCTGGACACGGGATGCCCCTTAAGTATTGGTAAGAGCCCCGGGGGTAGCTAATGCTCCTTAACTATTGATAAGAGCCCCGGGAGTAGCTAATGCTCCTTAACTATTGATAAGAGCCCCGGGAGTAGCTAATGCTCCTTAACTATTAATAAGAGCCCCGGGAGTAGCTAATGCTCCTTAACTATTAATAAGAGCCCCGGGGGTAGCTAATGCTCCTTAACTATTAATAAGAGCCCCGGGGGTAGCTAATGCTCCTTAACTATTGGTACGAAGCCCGGGGGTAGCTAATGCTCCTTAACTATTGGTACGAAGCCCGGGGGTAGCGTTGTTGATGACTGGGGAGACAGGACTTCTCTTCTTCAAGCGGGTGTAGGTCAAGCACTTGGTGACTATGGCCTCCAGGAGGCTTCTTACCTTGTAAAAGACCGGCGTCCTTAGCAGGTACATGTTCCTTAGCCCCCTCTCTATAAGGGCGGTCACCTTCCTCAGGGCAATCTTCTTCCCGCTGGACGTGCTTCCCACCAGCTTCTTCACGAGGGCGGCCACCTTCGTCGTGCCTGCCTTCTTGAGGCTGGCTATGCATTACACAAGTTACCGTGCGAAGGCCTTCATCTTCCGTAGGTTAATCATCTTCTGTATTTGTGTAACCATATCTGAAATGCAATATAGATTTTTTACTAATTGTTTTAATTTTAATTTTTTTAAGGGCTATCGTCCATCAGTTGCCTGACATTAAGGAGATGACCTCTCATCTCTTCGCGGATCATCTCGTCCCGTTACCTAACGCCCAGCACCACTGATGCTGTTAGTGGTCGCCCAGATGGTATCGTCCAGATATATATATATATATATTCATATATATATATATATATATATATATATATATATATATATATATATATACTTCTTCAGGAGCTCTGCTTCAGGAGGCTAGGCTTCAGGAGGCTGGGCTTCAGGAGGCTGGGGTCGTTCATACCCTTGATGGGGTGGTTCTTCTCCGGCCCCGACCACGGCGGTCTCCGGGGTTGGGGGTCCCTGTGCCCTTTGTGGGAGTATGTCTCCCAAGATGCTCCCACAGCTGACTTGAATGGCTCATTGCAGTGCACTGATCTTCGTGCACAAAGCCTATCTCTCTTAATCCTGGATAGTTTCCTGGCATGTTGGGTATCTCCAGAATGCCCACTTAACCAGGAACACTGTTAAAATACGTAGGCCGCCGTATGTCTAGGCAGGAAGTAGATACAGGGAGCTAAGTATACTTGCTACCAAAGGGTCAGTGAGTACATGGCTGGTGCCCGCTGAGACAGAGGGGAAGGCGCCAGCAGCGTCTGACCTCTGGGGTCAACCGGCGCGATGTTGGAAAACAGCTATGACGTGTTCATGACGTCACTCCTGCTACTGCTCATCGAACGAGCTAATATGATTGGTTCCCGCTCATTTGCTGCAATGCTATTGGTCAAATTGTAACTCCTTTTGTGTTGTGTGCCACGAGATGCCCGGCACCCTTGCAAACTCATTCACGTGAGAGAGACCATACGAAGAGGACGTGTTCTGTTCTACCGGCCAATAGACTGATCACCGTCTATCCCTCACCGTCAAGTTAACTCAGCGTCTTTGCGATATACCACACACTCGCCAGAATCACGAGTGGGAATATATTGTTTAGAAGCCTAAAGTGACAAATCTCCAGAGCGAAACAGACTGGTATCAGGTAACCCCTGGTGACAAAGATCGTCGTGAGTGACCTAGAGTGAACTAAGGCAGTGCCGCCGCCTAAGTAATCTGTGTGTGACATTACCACAGTGTACAGTGTAGTGCATGGTACCGCCACTCATCTGAGCGTGTACCTCAGTACCTCGAGCGCCCGCCGCCGCCCTCACTCCTACGTGACGTCACCACCTTAGCACCGCCAGTGCCAGTGTGTGCGCGTGTGTCTGTCTGTTAAGCATACAGCACGCCCTACTCACGAAATCATCTCAAGATACTGCGAGTACCCTCCGTGTCTACGAGCGAAACCAGCTATCAGGCCACCTACGAGTGCTTGTATAAACGAGTCTGAGTGAGTGCGTAAGGAAAGGTACCTTATCTGTAAGTACAAGATCTTGTCATTGTTTTATTGTGTCTGTGTTGATCTGAGGGATCAACCACAGTTCTCACCTTCTTATACCTGTCGCAGGTTATAGGTGAATCGACGGTGTATGCGTGTTTATCTGTGTGGTATCACAGCATTTCACTCGTCTGTGGATGTGAGCTTCACATACACCACACATTTAGTTATTGTGTGATTATTATTGTGTTTATTGCATATCATCATTACCGAGTATCCGGTTGGAACTCTTGTGATCCCTTTGCATACCGGCAGTTAGGTTGCCGTGTTAGTGATTGGCTGTCAACTGTGTTAAGTTAGGTGTTTCTCCACGAGTGGATACGAGTCGATTAGCCAGACGTCAAGAGTCTCGCTAATGCAACCATAGCTTTGCTGACGCCAATCGAAAGTAAATCAAGCACCCTGTGTATTAGTGGTTAAGTTAGTAAATAAACTACTGTTAAGCTTTATGCGGTGTTTCCGTTGAACCACTTCTGAATACTGCCAATATTACTCCAGCCTTCAGCTCTAAGTGTCTTCAACACCGAGTTGCCTGTAAGTCACTAAACTATAAATTTGATGAGGACCCTAGGAGTCCCTTAAAGTGTTACATCATTGAGGAGATTCCAACGACCAACGTGGAGCAGGACCAGGTGAGGCTAGTCTGAGAAGAGACCCACAAGGACTCTAACTCGACCTTGCTCCCAGGCCCTGTACGGTTGCTCTCGTATTTTCTATTTTGCTAATTCCGACAGCTTCGTGAAGCGTCTGCCACATGTACATTGGCGACGTACGCATTGCAGTCGTGACAGCAAAAAAAGAAAACATCCCACATCTGGCGCCCAACGTGTTAGGCTTAGTTGGAACCTATGAGCTAGGTTGTACAGTAAAATTTCGCACTTAAATTTTCCCTGAAAATTCAAAAGTGACGAGCAGTATTCAGAGGATGTTTAACACCCTGTTAGGTACACACACCACCAGTATGTCTGAGTGTGTAGAGTACAAACAGCGCTACCTGCATCTTCACTTGGCCTTGACCGCTCGTAGACCTGACGACTACGACACTCTTACTGAACAAGAGTGTAAGGAACGAGTGGAACAGCACATGAGGGCCGTGGAAGAGGTGATGCTACAAGCACACATGCAGGGTAGTGCTGAGGTGGCGTGCACGAGTCTCATCACACTGGATGAAGCTATCGGTGGTGAGACCCCAGTGAGAGATAACACAGTGGGAGAGACCCCAGTGAGAGACAACTTGGAGGTAGAGACCCCTGTGGGTGACGTCACCGAGAATGATGTCACTAGAATCACGCGCGCTGCGGAAGAAAACGGAGTCACGCGGGAATCTAACCCTTGCAATACTCCGTTGGGGGGATTCTATGGGGAAGAATCTCGGCCCAAAAGGTCCTTGTGGACGACACCAACTCAAAGAGTAGGTATTACAGGCTCGCAATTATTCACCTTAGAGGAATACCGTAACCAAGTTAGGGAGTTGGGATTCGAAGGGAATAAAGTAGCAGAGCAAGCTATGAAACTCTGGACTGATCAGCAGGACAGAGAAAGCAAACTGTGGACTGATCAGCAAGAGAGAGAAAACAAACGCTGGACTGATCAGCAGAACCGAGAAAGTACTGAACGCATAGCTCGCATGCAGTTGCAAGCAAGGCAGGATGACCAGACAAGTGGTCGTTCAACGGAGACTGAACAAGGTAAGACTGTCAAACTACCTAAACTAGCTAACTTTGATGAGAGGGACGACTCGATGGATGCATACATCAAGCGTTTCGAAGGTCACGCCGCTGATTGCGGGTGGGAAAGATCAAAGTGGGCACTCGCTCTTAGTGCATTGTTAAAGGGTAGGGCATTAACTATCTACCACAGTCTGGGTCCGCACCAGCGCGGAGATTACGAGGCATTGACAACAGCGCTGCTGAACGGTTTTGGCATAACTGCAGACCGGATGCTAGAGAATTTCCGTAGGGCTCAATTGCAAAAAGGTGAGACATATGTGCTCATGTTACAGCGGTTAGAATCGAGTCTAAACCGTTACTGTGAACTCATGGAGACTGCTCCTGGGAGCATGGAGTTCTATCAACTGATGATTCGTGAACAGTTCTTAGAAGCATGCGAATCGTCTCTGCGTGTCAAGCTCAAAGAGCAAGAAATTGTGTCAAATCTGTCTATGGCCAAGCAAGCTGATCTGTGGGCTGGGGCCAGGAGACAGGTGAAAGGGGTGAAGCCGCACGAGAAGCATCATGCTACAGGTATTGGCGATAGAGCTAAGCTTAAGACTGGTGTGTCGGGGGAGCAGGGAAACTCCTCCAACAAGCAGGTGCACAAGTGCTACACCTGTGGTAAGCCAGGTCATCGTGCAGCTGATTGCAAGGTAAAACCGAAATCAGGTTACATAGCAGGTGTGAGCTCAAGTGGTAAGAATCATCCCAACGTCAGAAAGGATCCACTAGCTTGGACCCTTGAGGTGGTGGACGGAAATGTTAACGGAAAATCGGCGAAAATCTTCCGTGACAAAGGCGCCACTACTCACATGGTAAGAAAGAGCCTAGTACAGCCAGGATCTGAGACAGGTAGACATATCTATGTCAAATTCCCAAATGGCTATGCTAAAGAGATGGTGGAGGTGTATGTGTGGGTCGACACACCTTACATCAAAGGTAAAATCCGTGCCGTTCAACAGGAACGTGCTGTATATGGACTTTTATTGGGAAATGTTCCGGGAGTCTCTGATTGCCCAAGTCCGCCCTCAAAGAAAACGGGGGAGAGTAAGGCGCGCAGCCACCGTCGGTCAGCTGATCCCAAGGACGACTGCCCGGGGATGACGTCACAGGGAGTGCCCACACCCTCACCCAGCTGAAGAGTAAGGGAGAGAAGGTAAGCTGTGAAGTTATGGAGAAAGAAGCAAAACCTCTGGTTGAAGAAACAGCAACTCCATTAACAGGTAACTCGCTCGTGGCAGCTGTCACTACGAGGTCACAGAGCAACAAGCCGACTCGCCCAGAAAAACCTTTGAAATTACGAGACATTCAGGGAGTGTCTGCAAAGGAGTTTATTGATGCCCAAGGGAGCGACCCAACACTAGCCCAGATACGTAAGTATGCTGAGGAGAAAAGGGTTTTCCAACACCAGGAACGCAAGTACTGGTACTTGCACCATAATGGGAAACTGGTGCGCAGAGTTGAGACGCCCCACGATACTTGGGATCAACTCGTTGTTCCACAGGAGCATAGACTGGCTGTGTTTCGCTTAGGTCATGAAGCTCTGATGGGAGGTCATATGGGTCACGCAAAGACCAGTGCGAGGATACAAGCTGTGTTCTACTGGCCAGGAATTACTGGGGAAATACAGCGTTACACTCGCTCGTGTGACACCTGTCAGCGCACCACTGATCGAGGACGGGTGAAGCCCGGGAAGCTTCAGCCCTTCCCCATCATTGATCAGCCGTTCAAGCTGGTCAGCATTGATCTGGTTGGTCCGATCATACCGAGTGCAACGGACGGCAGTAAGTACATCCTGACCATGGTCGATCACGCAACAAGGTACCCAGAAGCAGCTGCCCTGAAGAACATCGAGACGTCAACGGTAGCGGAAGCCTTGGTAGGTTTTTTCAGTCGCCTTGGTATACCTGAGTGGATCCATAGCGACCGAGGGACACAGTTTACCAGCGAGATGATGGACCAAGTCAGACGTCTGCTCACAGCGAGAGCATCCCTCACCACGCCTTATCATGCTATGGGAAACGGTTTGGTAGAACGCTTCAATGGCACTCTCAAGAAGATGTTGAAGAGAATGTGCATCGAACAGCCTCGGGAGTGGCCCAGGTATATCAACCCTTTGTTGTTTGCCTACAGGGAGGTGCCACAGGCTAGCACAGGGTTCTCACCCTTCGAGCTTTTGTACGGTCGCACAGTTAAAGGCCCTCTGCAGGTACTGAGGAACCTGTGGGAAGGCGATGACTGTACCCCTGAAACCAAGACGACGTACGAGTACGTCATCGATCTACGGGAACGGCTGGAGAACACCTGTCAGCTGGCCGAGAACAGCTAGCAAAAGCAAAGGAGTACCAGAAGCAAACATACGACAAAAAAGCAAAAGAACGCAAGTTCAGTGTAGGTGACAAGGTACTTTTGTTACTTCCCACCAGCAGGAACAAGCTCTTGCTGCAGTGGAAGGGCCCATTCACGGTAGTGGAGTGCTCGCACTCGTTAAACTACGTGCTCGACGTCGATGGTGCCAGGAAGAAGTACCACGTCAACATGCTCAAACGCTACGAGGACCCTCCTGTAGATGTATCAACAAAGCCGAAGAAGCATGTAAGACGAAAAAACAGGAGAGGACCACGGGCCTCGACATCGACAGAGCTGATCGACAACCCACTGCTCTCAGCCGTAGGTGCTGACTGGTTGAGTAGGTCAGGGGTGATTAACGAGACGTCGAACGAGGGCGACATGAGCGAGGAAACGCAACGCGCATCACCGGACACTGGTTCCCAGTGTGTGTCTGATGTTTCAGGCATGACACAGGTGGAGAGAGGCAGTGGACAGACCAGCGCCACTCAGGGTTTCGAGGCGTTGAGCCGACCCAGACCTGGAGCTACGTCCAACCACAGTGCCTGCTCAAACCTGAACAGATAGCCACATGTGATCCGGTGACTGAAGAAATTCCTCACTTACCAGAAGAGAATAGTCTAGACGAGGCCCCGCCTCGCCTAGCTGTATAGAAAACGGGGTCCGCTGGACCCGGCCGCGCAAAGTGCACTCATTTGTGCACAGGTCATCAGCGGTGTGAGTTGGAACGAGCGCCACGCTGTGGAGCTCGATCTTTGTTGGGGGGTGATGTGGGAGTATGTCTCCCAAGATGCTCCCACAGCTGACTTGAATGGCTCATTGCAGTGCACAGTGCACTGATCTTCGTGCACAAAGCCTATCTCTCTTAATCCTGGATAGTTCCTGGCATGTTGGGTATCTCCAGAATGCCCACTTAACCAGGAACACTGTTAAAATACGTAGGCCGCCGTATGTCTAGGCAGGAAGTAGATACAGGGAGCTAAGTATACTTGCTACCAAAGGGTCAGTGAGTACATGGCTGGTGCCCGCTGAGACAGAGGGGAAGGCGCCAGCAGCGTCTGACCTCTGGGGTCAACCGGCGCGATGTTGGAATAACAGCTATGACGTGTTCATGACGTCACTCCTGCTACTGCTCATCGAACGAGCTAATATGATTGGTTCCCGCTCATTTGCTGCAATGCTATTGGTCAAATTGTAACTCCTTTTGTGTTGTGTGCCACGAGATGCCCGGCACCCTTGCAAACTCATTCACGTGAGAGAGACCATACGAAGAGGACGTGTTCTGTTCTACCGGCCAATAGACTGATCACCGTCTATCCCTCACCGTCAAGTTAACTCAGCGTCTTTGCGATATACCACACACTCGCCAGAATCACGAGTGGGAATATATTGTTTAGAAGCCTAAAGTGACAAATCTCCAGAGCGAAACAGACTGGTATCAGGTAACCCCTGGTGACAAAGATCGTCGTGAGTGACCTAGAGTGAACTAAGGCAGTGCCGCCGCCTAAGTAATCTGTGTGTGACATTACCACAGTGTACAGTGTAGTGCATGGTACCGCCACTCATCTTGAGCGTGTACCTCAGTACCTCGAGCACCCGCCGCCGCCCTCACTCCTACGTGACGTCACCACCTTAGCACCGCCAGTGCCAGTGTGTGCGCGTGTGTCTGTCTGTTAAGCATACAGCACGCCCCTACTCACGAAATCATCTCAAGATACTGCGAGTACCCTCCGTGTCTACGAGCGAAACCAGCTATCAGGCCACCTACGAGTGCTTGTATAAACGAGTCTGAGTGAGTGCGTAAGGAAAGGTACCTTATCTGTAAGTACAAGATCTTGTCATTGTTTTATTGTGTCTGTGTTGATCTGAGGGATCAACCACAGTTCTCACCTTCTTATACCTGTCGCAGGTTATAGGTGAATCGACGGTGTATGCGTGTTTATCTGTGTGGTATCACAGCATTTCACTCGTCTGTGGATGTGAGCTTCACATACACCACACATTTAGTATTGTGTGATTATTATTGTGTTATTGCATATCATCATTACCGAGTATCCGGTTGGAACTCTTGTGATCCCTTTGCATACCGGCAGTTAGGTTGCCGTGTTAGTGATTGGCTGTCAACTGTGTTAAGTTAGGTGTTTCTCCACGAGTGGATACGAGTCGATTAGCCAGACGTCAAGAGTCTCGCTAATGCAACCATAGCTTTGCTGACGCCAATCAAAAGTAAATCAAGCACCCTGTGTATTAGTGGTTAAGTTAGTAAATAAACTACTGTTAAGCTTTATGCGGTGTTTCCGTTGAACCACTTCTGAATACTGCCAATATTACTCCAGCCTTCAGCTCTAAGTGTCTTCAACACCGAGTTGCCTGTAAGTCACTAAACTATAAATTTGATGAGGACCCTAGGAGTCCCTTAAAGTGTTACATCATTGAGGAGATTCCAACGACCAACGTGGAGCAGGACCAGGTGAGGCTAGTCAGAGAAGAGACCCACAAGGACTCTAACTCGACCTTGCTCCCAGGCCCTGTACGGTTGCTCTCGTATTTTCTAATTTGCTAATTCCGACAGCTTCGTGAAGCGTCTGCCACATGTACATTGGCGACGTACGCATTGCAGTCGTGACAGCAAAAAAAGAAAACATCCCACACCCTTCTTCACCACCTTCGAGGTCAACCCCGGAACTCACAGTTCCTGCGACGGCGCTGGAACCAATCGTATTGGCATTTGCCTTTCCATTGGAGACTGAATTTGATCTAGCTTAGAATTTGACCCAGTTTAGAATTTGAGTCTCAAGATTATATCCAATTTAAAATCAAATCGTGCTCAATATTTCGTTCGTGCTCAATTAGTTAGAATCTAATTCAGCTTAGAATTGCAGCCTGTTTGACATCTAATACAATTTAATATTTTTTGAGATGTTTGTCAATTTAAACAATTTTCTTTGAAGCACATATTCATGTTGAGATGTATTATGTTGTATTAATAACACACGTTATTGTATCCTTCATACATGACTTTATACTCAAAAATACATTAGTTTATCCATTATATCATTACTGAATTTATCACTATACATCACTGTACTCACAATATTACATTCACTGTATCCAACACAATATATTATACATTTTACAATTCTGCACCAAGCATAACGCAATAATACACCCATTCTGATTTATTTCTGAGCCAGCAGCTGTATATTACTGTAATTACCACCATTCACTCTTTCACCCATAATACAGTATTGTAGCATCCATAGTGCATTTCTCCATACAACAAAATGCATTACAGCATCATCAGAGCGCATATCCGCGTCCACTATGATGTCATATGGGATAAAACATTACTGTTGTATAAGACTCAGGTTGAGGTATTGTATCCCGTATTGTAAACTACCAAGTCGTTAAATACATTATACTGTATCCAATACAATTACATTACTGAACCATTATAACATACAGCAGTATCGAGAGAAATGTATTATTTTTGTGTTAATCCGTACCAATGTACGTACCACTGTACCAATTACAGTGCATCACTGTACCAAATAAATGCATCACTGTACCAATTAAATGCATCATTGTACCAATTAAATGCATCATTGTACCAATTAAATTCATCACTGTACCAAATCAAATGCATCACTGTACCAATTAAATGCATCAATATACCAATTACAATAAATCCCTGTATCATCTAGAGCACATAACTGTACCCACTGCATTAAATCCTCCTTGATGCATTACAGTATCAATCACAGAACCATTTGCTACCATTACTGTATGATAGATTGTATTATAATGCAGTAATTTATTCGAAATAACACATTTCGTTCATTATAATAACAATATTAGGGGGTTGCCTTATTAAAATTCTCTGTGGTTGACACTTGTTCCATAGTGCCACAACACCATAGTGTTCCATAGTGCCACAGCACCATAGTGTTCCATAGTGCACAGCATCATTCTTGTTGTATAGTGTTTCACTGTCACTATCTCTCATTGTTCCACTGTCTCGTATTCTTCAATTGTTACATTGGCTCATTGTTCAATAACCTCATATTGTTTCACTGCTTAATATTGTTCCACAGCTTAATATTGTTCCACAGCCTCATTGTTCCACAGCTTAATATTGTTCCACAGCCTCATTGTTCCACAGCCTCATTGTTCCACTGCTTAATATTGTTCCACAGCCTCATTGTTCCACAGCTTCATATTGTTCCACAGCCTCATTGTTCCACAGCTTAATATTGTTCCACAGCCTCATTGTTCCACAGCTTAATATTGTTCCACAGCCTCATTGTTCCACTGCTTAATATTGTTCCACAGCCTCATTGTTCCACAGCTTAATATTGTTCCACAGCCTCATTGTTCCACAGCTTCATATTGTTCCACAGCCTCATTGTTCCACAGCTTAATATTGTTCCACAGCCTCATTGTTCCACAGCTTAATATTGTTCCACAGCCTCATTGTTCCACAGCTTCATATTGTTCCACCGAATCACAGTTTATCCCCCCCAAAAAAAAGGTTAATGCATATTCATCAAGGACACAGACAAGCTAGTGAGTCTGTATGTCGCACAGTTCCAAATATTTACAAGGAGGCAAACTCATCCAACTCACACTAACTCAACGAATATTAATTCACTAGAGCGATATTAACTCTACTGATAACTTACTCATCCAACTGATATTAACGCAACAGGTTAACTCATCCAACTGATATTAACGCAACAGATTAACTCATCCAACTGATATTAATAAGTTCGTTCAACAGATATTATCTAATCCGATTGATACTCAATTGAAGGGACCAATAGATTGTTGTTTAAAAGTTGTTCAATGTCAACCAATATTTTTTGACTAGTTGCATATAAAAAGGGCTGCAATTGTTCCAAGTTTCAGTACTACACACTAAATAGAAAGGGAGATTTAATTAAAAAAAAATTTCAACGAATATTAACACATTTTCAAGTGTGTATATACAACCACACGTTTCAGATATAATCATTCTATGACACTTTTCTGACATATTAGCATATAATAAAGGAACTGAGGCCGGGGATTTTCCAAAATTCGATTAAATCCGAGTGTTTAGTTTTCCTAATACAAATTGTCAAAGTCCCCCCCCCCCCAAAAGTATGCAAATGTAACATGTTTATTGCTATTATAAAATCAATGAATGAACTTGGGAAAAAACGCTGGCCCTATATTTTAGAGACAAACTCTACATATAAGGTGTAATTTTCATGTAAATTGAATAAAAAATGAAAGAGTTATATGAAAATTTATGTTACCTGAAATAACTAAGTAAAAGTAAGTAAGTAATTATCAAAAGAAGGCACCAAACCGGGAAGGCTTTGTAGCACTATCAAATGTGCCGAATAATCAGAGGGCGCTAAATATCACCAAGAATGCCAATACGAGAACAAAAACGCATAAAGCGAACGATATCAAAAGTATCCGAGTCACCAAGAATTCTATCGAGGGACAAGCGACCGCGAGGGGCGGTCGGAAAGCGTGTGTCTTGCTCGGAAAACAAGACACACGCTCGTCCTGGAAGTCAGGACATTCAAGAAGGACACACACGACCGTAAGAGGAACAATGCAATTAGGACAATAAGGAGCAGGGCGGCGCTCCATCAAGTGACCGTGAGTAACTAACTAAAAAATAAAGTCTAAGGTGCTGTCATCTGTGGCTGAAGTTGACATCAACCAATTTCCTCCGAAATTGGCACACTTACAGATAAGCTTACGTGCAGTCAGGTGTACAAGTTTCGTGCAAATCGTCCGATAAACAAATAAGAAAGTTAAAATTAAAAAAAAAAAATCCATTTTTTTTAACTAAATTTTTTTAATAAAAATAATTATATATTTTTTTAATATATGCTATTGTGATAGCTGAGAGTCATAGACATGATTTCAGTTGACACTTGTGTTTGATAATCGTTTTTGACCATTTTGGAAAATTTGACACCTACTTCAATATTTTTTTTCACCCTATTTATGCTACGATGCTGAAACTTGGACCAGATGAAACCCTTTTCATATATAACACATCAAAAAAGTTTGATTGAAATCGAACTATTTTTATTTTTGAATCTATTGGCCCCTGAAAGTAGATCACCCGACTGAGGCTAACTCGCTGACCTGTGGCCAAATTAGCATGACGTCATGGGAGATCAGTACAGAAAAGTACAGCATTTTAATTGCGTACATTTCAGTGGAAGTGGAGCTCCCTGAAGCAGCCATTACAGAACTTAGCAACGCACACTTGGAATATTCAGGTGCAACGCACTCAGCTTGGGGGGACAATTTTAGCCTCCTCCGAGTTGCGTTATTTTATGCATGGAATTAATGCAACAATACTTTTGTCACGGAAGTGATTGGGGCTGCAACTCGTCGATTGTAATTTGACCCTTTTAGCATGGGCTCCTAGCAAGTATACCTTGTAGTCCAATACTGAAGTAAACTGGCAGTTTATATGCAGAGAGAAGGGAAGGTACACTTTCCCATAGGTTTACGCACACGAGGTCGAGTTTGCGCTGCGACGTCGGACTTGAGCAGCACACGTCTCTAAACGTTGTGGGATGCTGGGCACCTGTATCTTGAGAACACTGGGGTGAGTCGTTGAATACACAAGACGTGTGGCGAGATTGTCGAGCAGAAAGTGGAGGTTCAAAATATCAGAACCGACGAACCACTAACTTCCACTGGAAGGGGGACAAAATGAATGGAAGGTCACTATACGCCTTTGATATTTTTAAGCTGTGCTCGACAAGGCTATGTGGTTGTTCCTGACCTCATCCCCGCGTCAAGCTTGTCCAAGTTTGTCCAAGCTCCTGGCCCTCCTTAAAAGGCGCAGTTGTACATTTTTCCCAGCTGTGAAAACTGATGGTAACCTCATCGGATGTTGACAGGTATAGTTCCCTTTATCCACCAGTAGGGAGACGAGCTGATGGATTAACGAGTATTTGTCCAGTGGCCAGGGTTCAGAACACGGGGTCGTTCTTAATTCTTTTTTCGACTCCTTTTCAGCAGCTCAGTTCGATTCCTTCATCAGTGTTGTCGTTTCCGGATTCGTGAGAGGCGGATGGCGGCTTGATGGTCTGGTCCGTGCTGACTTCGGGCGCCGTGTTGCTGGTACGAAGCTGGTCATTATTAACACCTTCGTTCGACGCCTTGCGAGTGATGGAAGAGTTTCGGCTTTTGCTTTCACCGAAGGATTGTCTAAGGCTTTCACTGGATTTCTCGCAAGCTTTGTTTAGGTTCTCGCTACTCTCTCTGTGCCCTGTTTCGCATGAAGATTTTCGAACACCCGGGGGCGTTGTGCCATACTCTGGCGAGTGTTTGGCTTTTATAGACGCGTCCCTCTGGATTTCGAGCGACTTCCTCCAGTTATCCGGATCTCTCTTACTCGGTAACGAACACCTTTTTCTGACATCGGGCAGGTTACTCCAGCTATCCGGATCCTTCTTGCACGGTAAAGAGGCTCTTTTACGGACGTCGGCCGAGTTACTCCAGCCATCCGGATCTCTCTTGTTTCGGAAAGAGGGTCTCTTTGTGATATCGCAAGAAACACTGCCAGTTTCTGCTGCGTTCTTCGGAATCTCTGGTACGGTTACTTTAGGCTCAGGCGCATTCTTCTGAAGTTCGAATGAGTTTCTCCAGTTATCCGGATCTCTCTTACTCGGTAACGAGCATCTTTTTCGGACATCGGGCGAGTAATTCCAATTATCCGGATTTCTTTTGCTTGGTAACGAGGATCTTTTAAGGACATCGGTCGCCTTATTACCCGCCTCTGATACATTTCTCTGGATTTCGAAAGAGGTTCTCCAGCTCTGTGTCCCCATCTTGCCTGTAACAGACGAACTTCTGTGGCTTTCAGAAAACCTCTTGCTTCTATCTATCGATTTTCTAAGAGGCTCCATTGAGTGCCTCCTCCTCCGTTCCAGCTGATTGTCCTCCTTAGCTTCAGATCCTTTGTCCTCCAGTGTGAGGCCTTGGACAACCGGAGACTTACTCAAGGTTTGCGTACTAGTTAGACTACCATTTGTCAAAACTGACTTTAACGGATCATTCACCATACGCTGTGTTTCTTCAGTGGGAGGATTATGTTTTGAGACGTCAGTGGCTTCCAAGATATTTTGATCTTTCGTAAATATACTAGACTCGTGTGAATTGCTGTGCTTACTGGAGGAAATCTCTGGCGGCGCTGAAATCCTCAAATTGGAGAACTGCTGGAATTCGTGGCAAACTGCAGCAGGAAGCGACACCGGCCTGGCGATACCTTTGTTTTCACTCCTGGAGCTCTCTTGAGCAAAGGAGGCATCTTGTGGCAACTTTTCCAAAGATGTCGAGGTCGTCTCTTTAGCTTCAACCTCCTGAGACACAGAGGAACTCTTCTGGGCCCCCTTTTTCGGGGACTTTCCAGCGAGCTTCCTGGAAGACCTGCCTGGGGACCTGCAGGATCCGCTGGTCGATCTTCGAGACGACCTCTTCGGCGATCCACTTGCCGATCTTCTCTGAGGTCTGTCTGGAGACTTGCTGGCTGACCTCCTTTGCGACCTGTCTGGGGACCTCGAGGGTGACCTACGGCCGGAGAGTGTGAGGTCGTCGCTCTGGGTCATGCCAGAGTATTCGGTTTCAGAGCCTGAGTCCCCGTGGCGGTGTTGGTCAGCCTTCAGCTCCTTGAGTCGCTCCTGGAGAAGTCAGAAGGGTGAGGTCAGGAGAGGTGCAACTGCTCATCATACTAGTTAATGATATTACAAATATTTTGAACGGCTCTGATAGCAAGATTTTTTTTTTACTACATTTACTACTGCTATTAGTGTTACACCACTAGCTTCTACTACTGACAATGCTGCTGCTACTACTATTGCTGCCATTGCTGAGAAAATCAGTAGGAGCCATGAAGAAGATTCGAACCTACATACTTGGTACTACCATGTCCATTTATGCATCATGTTAATGGGATTTCATTGTGCAAGTGACACAATTTCTACCGCGTCTACTACTAACACTACTACTGACAGTACCACTTCTACCTCTACTACTAACACTACTACTGAGAGTACCACTTCTACCTCTACTACTAACACTACTACTACTATATCACCTGTACCACTCATAACTAATACTACTACCATCTCCACAACTACTACTACTCTCATTATTACCTGCACTACCATTACAACCATATCCTCCAGAACTACACTACTGGATTCCCACAAAGACCTGCTGTAGCTATGAGGATGTAGTGAAGCTGTATAAAGGGATCGAGCATGCGGGCCTGGTCTCCCCCCAGCCCACACGTCCGTTCGATCCCACCACATCACGCTAATATTTCCCCCTTACAGCTAATTTAAATATTAATATTACAATTCTTAAGTCTACGACTTGGAATACAATTGCCACTACAGCTGCTGCGAATGCAAATGCAAACTACAATATCCAATAAAAATAATGCAACTGATTCTATGACAAGTACAACTGCTGTTTGTATCATCTTTAAAAACAAAATTATATTGATACATTTATTTCCTCTCAACTTATACAATAGTGCTATCAAATAATTAATAATAATGCACATTTACTAAAATAATAATACAAATAAACTTTAAAACAATTGTACAAAATATTCTAATAAAAATAATATATAACTCAGGTATAACATAATAATAATAATAATAATAATAATAATAATAATAATAATAATAATAATAAATTATAATAATTAATAATAATATTAATAACGTGTATGTGTGTGTGTGTAATGGTTGACAAACCTTTAGCTGCTGTGTGCTGCTCTTGGTGAGACTGGAGGAAGAACGAGGGGACTCAATAGTTACTGTGGTTCCCCTCACTTTGACCTGGTGGGAAGACACGCACCAGTCATAGAAAACGATCCTCTGACTCCAGTGGGAAGAGGCAGGATTTGGGGTTAACTATTATTATTATTATTATTATTATTGTTGCATTGCTCATGGCTGTGTGTATGTGTGTGTTTTTTTCATTGAGTCCCCTTATATATATATATATATATATATATATATATATATATATATATATATATATATATATATATATATATATATATGTTAGGTTTAACTGTTTTTTTTATAATATAGTTGTGTTAGAAAACTTTGGTAAACTGCAAAACAATTTAGGGGGTAACGCATACGTTTGGTGTTTTTGTTTTTGTTTTTGTACAGATAACTACTATATGTACAGCGCACACCACTCCTGAAGCTTGTTCTTCTCTCCCTTCAGGAAGACAAGTACCCAAAAGAAAAACAATATTGACACACGTCCCTGGGGGGAGACATCTCCCGTCACGCAGGGTACAGTCGCACCTCCACATATCTCCAGTATCAGCTCTTGATACTGGTAATGGCTCAAAAGGACCACCACTTACGGGCTATTCATGCCCGTGCCACCTTTTGGGTGGCTCAATCTTTATCAATCAATCAATCACGTCCCTGGATGGCTTCTTCCCCTAACAGTCACCCTTCTTACCCTTCCCCCTCAACCATTAACACAGCAACAGCAATAACAAGGACACTATTGGTAGTTTCCCGGTCCTCGTAACGCACCTTCGGAGAGCCAGCAATGCGCGCCTTCACATTCGAGGGCGACACAGCGATCTTGGGCAACGTGGAGCGATCGGTCGGCGAAGCTGGGAGGAGAGACGACGCCGAGGATGAGCAGGCCGTCGAGGGCGAGGAGATGGCCCTCGCTGCTGCTGCTTCTTGGAGGCCCTCTTTGTGCCTCCTCTCGATGGGCTCCTTGTAGGACCTGGAGCGCTGTTTGACGGGCGTGGCGGTGTTCGACCCAGTGAAGTTGCAACCTGGTGGTGGGGGGGAGGGGTAAGCAGGAGTGGAAGGGGCGGTGGGAGACCATTTTCTAATTATTTTGTGTTGAGTGTGTGCGTGTGAGTGGGTTGTTGTCCGTTCTACAAGTGGGGAGGCTCCTTAGTGTATATCTCGCTCAGTGATTTTGTACACCACAGAGGAAGGCCGTCGGGACAGTGTGGGTAATTTGTGAAGTCAGTGTTCATATGGGATTTCAGAGGCAACTTTCAAAAGAGATTTGAAAGATATGGTTCAATGGGGATTTGTGGAGTAAGATTTCAATGGGGATTTATGAGGCAAAGTTTACAAGGTAATATATGAGATGTTAACTTTAAAGAATAGTGAAACATTCACCAGCCAATTACCTGGGAGGTCGTTTAAACCAAAACATTAGATGTCTGAGATCATTTAGTGTCTAAAATTGAATGTTTAGAACTCGGGTTACACTCAGACCTTGAGTTAAGAAGAAATTATAATTCAAAGGCAATTTTGAGATGATACGTGATAATTGACATCAACACAGTAATGATCTACGAGGATTGAAGGTCACAGCTGTTCAGGTCAATATTCTTCATATTTTGTTATTATCAAATGTTTGCTATATAAATATTTATTACCAAAAAAAAATTAATATTCAATTGAAATCAGCAGTATTGATGAGAGAGAGAGAGAGATAATTTGGTCAGCCAAAGACTCGCAGTGGAAAGTCTGGGTGATTTTTTGGTATTTATTTCCACTAAAGATAGGTCATCAAGCAGGACCTTCTTAATAGCGGGTCATTAGGAAGGAGTCATTTGGGGTCAACTGCAAGCTGGATCATTATATATTATTAATTACACATCAAGACAGAGAACAGTTCATTTCCTCCATCCCCACCATCTCTCTCTCTCTCTCTCTCTCTCTCTCTCTCTCTCTCTCTCTCCTCTTACCGTGCCCCGTCGGGTCGGACATCTTCATGCTCTCCTCCAGCTCCGCCTGCCACTCCGCCTCTCTCCTCTCGCGGGCCCTCTTGGCCTGCACCTGCTCGCGGTTGAAGACCAACATCCTCTCGTACACCACGGCTTCTCCTTCCTGGCGGGGGACGACGACGAGGGAGGGAGGAAGGGACACACAAATGCATCAACATACAGTGACTGATCTGCGTCGCCCACTCACAACCCAGCATCCCGCGTTCGATACCCTGGGATGGACATAGAAGGGCAGTGTGTACCCGAGAGATAGGCAGCTGTTGTGGTTTGCATCGTGAGCAAGGAAAGTAGGTATCCTTGGGGGGGGACCCCCTTCCAGCAATGGGATAACCATAATAATAATAGTTATAATAAATATAATTCAATGTTTTGGGGGACAGGTAGCTAGAGTATATATATATATATATATATATATATATATATATATATATATATATATATATATATATATATATATATATATATATATATATATATATATATATATATTATATATATATATATATATATACTGCCCGATCCCAAGCATACAAGCCCCACGACAAGCAGAATAACTCTGGGGTACCTATTTACTGCTTGATGAACAGACGACATTAGGTAATAGGAGAACGCGAACAATCACTTATTGTGTCCCGACCCCGGGGGGGGGGAGAGGGGGGGATTCGATGCCGGAATTCCCGAGTATGACTCGAGAACGAGCCCAACTGTACTACCGGGAACAGAAACGTTGCGTGGATGAGTCTCGCGTGCTCAGCAGGACTTTTTTTTTCGTTCCCTGGTTCGAGAGAATTTGCTCGAACTGAGGAGAGCTGCTCCCTGACCACACACAACATAAGGAAGCAGTAAGGAAAGTATTCAGAATTACCAGGAAACATAAGGATAACGGAAGGGGAGTAAAAAATATTGATTGACTTGAGATATCTACGAGATATTGGTTGTGTCATCTCACGAGAGAAGACGGCACATTGAACCCGGTGAACCACGACATATGCCGTATAGTGCAGTAACTCGGTGTTCAAGCCACTTTGATGAAGAATTCAAGTAAGAGAGAGAGATAATGAAGCCAAGAATCATGCAAGGAAAGACTTCAAACTTACAAGTCGGCATCAGAAAAATTATAAGAAGGCATATATATATATATATATATATATATATATATATATATATATATATATATATATATATATATATATACGGCCTCACTGTCTTGTAAATTGGTGTTCGATCCCCCCCCCCCCCGAATTCCCAAGTGGATGGGAAGAATCGCTTCGTCACTCTGATTAATCCCCAGCATGTCTATCCTATCCTCTCTATAGCGCTATATAGACACATAGCACTATAGTTTAGCTTGAGAATTGAACTGATAGAACTTAGTGTTGAGATAGAACTTGTTTAGTTTGGGGATAGAATTGATAGAACTTAGTGTTGAGATAGAACTTAGTGTTGAGATAGAACTTAGTGTTGAGATAGAACTTGTTTAATTTGAGAATAGAACTTAGTGTTGAGATAGAACTTGTTTAGTTTGAGGAAAGAACTTAGTGTTGAGATAGAACTTGTTTAGTTTGAGGAAAGATCTTAGTGTTGAGATAGAACTTGTTTAGTTTGGGGATAGAATTGATAGAACTTAGTGTTGAGATAGAACTTAGTGTTGAGATAGAACTTGTTTAATTTGAGAATAGAACTTAGTGTTGAGATAGAACTTGTTTAGTTTGAGGAAAGATCTTAGTGTTGAGATAGAACTTGTTTAGTTTGGGGATAGAATTGATAGAACTT
>WNGS01158437.1:6522-19767 GCA_020271785.1 Procambarus virginalis
GCTCCCTAAACATTATGGTCGTCAGACATCATTATTCCCAATCCTTTACATGCTGTTTTTCCTACTATGGGCACATTTGATGTGTTTTGTACATAACCAAGCAAATATTGCGACAGCCAGAAAAATGATAGGATGGATTACGAGAACTTTCAAATCCAGGGATCCCATCACAATGGTTGTACTCTTCAAGTCACTTGTGTTGTCCCGTCTTGAGTACTGTTCAGTGTTATGATCTCAGCCTGCAGGAGAAACGAGTCTCCCCCTTTGAGAGTTATTCAGCAAGCCTGACCTAACTGGAAGGTCCAGGAAGTATGGATGTGATAACACAGATGTAAGATAGTTTGTTGGATTTAAATAACAGTTTGAGATTATGGGCAATGAACAAGAAAACAGATAAATGACTGGTTAGGAGATGTGGACAATTTGCTGGAGGCGTGAGGCTCACTTCTGGAGGGCCTTGACCTCACTTGAGGCCGGACATCGTAGGGGAAAAGCCGCGCTCCGTTGTGGTCCCGTCAGAAGGGGATCCCTAGCGATATATCTCCAAGAGAAGAGAAGTGTGCAGACGTTCCAGCTGTGGAATCGAGCTGGAAACGTTGTGGTCTCAAGTCCTGGACCGCGAGGAGAGTATTAAGCCCCCCAGAGACAGTTTCATGGGCTGTGGAAGCGCCCTGGTCAGACGCCGTCAGAGGGAAGGAGCGCCCTCGACCAGATAATCTGTGGTGAGCACAATTTAAACCAGTTCATAGTGATTAGTTGCAATTGGTCGTGTGCCCAGCGACAGTAGCAATGTTTATTGTTAAGCTAAACATGTTTTGGTAAGGCAGAAATCCTAAAATAAGAGAGTGGAGTGGGAGGAGCGCGGAGTGACATCTGTTTCCTCTGGGCGCTGGTAGGCGACTGAGGGCTCCTGGCGGCGGAGGACCCTCCCAGAGTGTGGAGGACCGCCCGGCAAGGTGGAGCATGGACCCGCCCCAACGGGGGAGTCCACTCTCACCATATGTAGAAGACAGATAGAGGTTGGAGGCAAAGATATTGCGTGATTAATTTTGTTTATGTATTAAAGGGGAAACATTTTATTGGAGTGTAAATGGGTTGCAGGTTTGTCTTTGGGGAAGAAGTTGCTGAGAACTTCGAAGCCAGCACAGAAGGAGTAGTTGATGAGACTCCAAGGCAGTGGAGGAGAGGACCTTGAGCTGTGAGGAGGAGCAGTGAGGAGGAGTGTCACGTGCTTCTGTAGAGGTGGTGAAGCACCACAGTTGTTCGAGGAAACTTTAGGGGTGCAGCAGCCAGGAGAGCTGCGGAGGACCCTAGTAGGAGTAGAGAAGCACCATAATTGTTCAAAGAAACTTCATGGTAGCAGCCTGGAGGAGCTGCAGAGCATCCTGGTGGTTAAGCCCGCAGGAACCTGAAGATATCAGGGTAGTGAACTTCCAGATGCGGAAGGAGGAGTTCTAAATGATTACTTGTAGGGAGGTGATGGAGTGTTTGTCATTAGCGTGCAAGACGCAGTGAGAGGTGAGTGATCGTTTGCCATTTTTGTACCACAAAGTGTTTATACCGAAATTTAGGGTTACAGTCGTAGGCAGGATTGCCTACAGATATATGCATTCTAGGACTGATAGAATGATCGATTGATTCGTTGAGTGGCACGGAACATTTATATTGATATATATATATATATATGTGTGATATTGCATTCATATGCTGATTTGCCTTATACATGTTTATAGATATATATATATGTGTATATTCTCTTGCTGAAAGTGCAACATTATATTGTACGACTTGACCTACTTGAGGAGGTTGGTAATATTAGGTAATACCAGGAGATAGGATACCACTTGACAAGCTGATGATAAGAGGTCTGATGGTGTTGGAGTGCAACCTGACTGTAATAGTGTAGAGTATAGGATTCATTATTATTATTATATATGTGTGTATTGTGTATGTGCTTCGTCCAGTAAAGGTATTCAAATTTGCTGGTGTTTGCCCTTGTCCTAGTGAGGCTTCCCAGGAAATAGTACAGAAGGAGAGAGAGAGAAACAGGAACCACTGCTGTGGACAGGGTAGGACGGAAATCTAGTGAGTCAAAGGGGATTGAGGAGATCATATCCCATAAGGAGAGAGTGGGGAGTCACAGCGGCTCGAGTGGGTGTGTGCACGTGACAACGAGGCTGAGTGTTGGAGCCGCATCCCCTAGACGTGTGACGCTGAGCCCCTCTCCAAGAGCCAGAAGCGCCTAGTGAGATCTCCTAGTGAAATATAAGCACTCTATCAAGTTGTGGGTTGGGTGGTCCGTCAGCGATAACACCACCAATCCACTACTACCACGACATCAGTACTGACTTCCCCCTTCAGAGCAGGAGAGATTGCTGAAATAGAGGGAATACAGAGAACATATACGGCACGCATAGACGCGATAAAGCACCTAAATTATTGGGATCGTCTCAAAGCCCTCCAAATGTACTCACTAGAAAGAAGACGAGAGAGATATCAAATAATATACACATGGAAGATACTGAAGGGCCAAGTACCAAATCTACACAGTAAAATAACAACGTACTGGAGTGAACGATATGGAAGAAAATGCAGACTAAAACCAGTGAAGAGCAGGGGTGCCATGGACACAATCAGAGAACACTATAAACATCAGAGGTCCGCGGTTGTTCAACGTCCTCCCAGCAAGCATAAGAAATATTGCCGGAACAACCGTGGACATCTTCAAGAGGAAACTAGATTTATTCCTCCAAGGAGTGCCGGACCAACTGGGCTGTGGTGGGTATGTGGCCCTGCGGGCCGCTCCAAGCAACAGTCTAGTGGACCAAACTCTCACAAGTCGAGCCTGACCTCGGGCCGGGCTTGGGGAGTAGAAGAACTCCCAGAACCCCATCAACCAGGTATCAACCAGCCCCAAAGAGCCAAGGACCGCATCGAACCCCAGCGGTTCAAACAATGAACCACCAGGGAGCAGTCCGAATGGAGCCGGATCGTCGATCCGCGAGCGACTTGAATCTTCCGGAGCGACATCCACACCGCCGCGAACTCCCGCACCATGCTGTGAGCCCGACGGAAGGACGGAACCCACCGCCCCTGGCCGGCCTGGTGAGAACTGGTCACAAAACCCCAGCCAAGAGACATCGTGTACACATCGAGGGAGGGCACGGGAAGGCGCAAAGGCACCGAACCCCGAAAAACCAGAAGAGGAAGCCGGTGACGCAGCAACCGATGCAAAGCCCCCGGAGGTCGAACCCAACGATCGCGAGAGAGGCGGAAGGGCCTGCCCCAAAGGAACCAAGGCGGGACCGCAGGCGCAAGAGAGCCGCCGGAGGAAGAGACAAGGAAGCAGTGCGAGCGTCCCAAACCAGACCCAGCCAAGACCGAACCTGAGAGGGAACCAGACGGGACTTCCTCCAGTTCACCAAGAACCCGAACCTGGCGAGCTGGGAAAGAACCAAATCCCTGGCGAGCAGACACGCGGACTGGCTGGGAGCCCAAACCAGCCAGTCGTCGAGATAGGCCAGCACCCGAACACCTAGCAGACGCAGGCGAGCCACCACGACCCGAGTGAGGCATGTGAAAACGCGTGGCTCCAGATTCAACCCGAAGGGAAGACAACGAAAGCGGTAACCTTGATGCCCCACAACAAAACTGAGCCAGTCCCTGAACCCCGGATGAACCAGGATGTGCCAATATGCGTCCTTGTGGTCCAGGGACACCATCCAAGCGCCCCTCTCCAAAAGAAGAGAGCACAACACCCACGGGTTCAGACGGGACAAGTCCAGAATGAACCGGAGGTCCGCGCAGTCCCGTTTTGGGACCAGAAACAGGCGGGAAACCTACCTGAGGGACGACGTCGTTTCGACCACGCCCAAGCGAACCCACTCCGAGATGACTCGACAGAGCACAGGAGAAGAGGCCTGCCCCGCCAGCCCCAAACCCCCCGAGGGAGGAAGAGCCACCCAATGCCACCACAGGCCGCACGAAACGACCCGAAAAGCCCATGAATCGTGGGACCAGGCGTGGGCAAACCGGGCGAGCCGCCACCCCCCCCATCACCCTGTCAATGGGACGAACCGCGAAAGGGCCGACGCGCCTTGCGAGAACCGAGGCGGCGAACAGGATGGCGCCCACTCCGTCCACCAACAGCCAGAACCGAAGGCGCCGCCAGCCCAGAATCTGGCACCAAAGGCCTACCCCGACGAAAAGACCCCCGAGCCCTGGCACGACTCTTCCGGGAAGGCCCCCCATGAGCCCCCCGGAGCAACAACAACTCCGACATAGGCCGACAACTGACCGAGGCCGCTTGCAGATACTGCCCCACAGCAGACTCCGCAAACAGCAACGAACAAAAGGGCAAGGACAAATGAAGAGCAAGGGGCCAGGCGGACTCCAAAGAGGAAGCCAGCACCGCCTGACGACAGCGAGGCGAGAAGCATAGAACCGCGAAACCGCATCAAGCAGGATGGGCGCGAAGAGCTTCAACAAAGCAGATGACGCCCGCACAGCTGAGGGCAGCGCACCAGACCCGGCAGCGGCCCCAAGCGCTCCCACATCCAACTCGAGGCAATCCGAGGACAGCTCAAGGAGGAAAAAGAAACGCAGAGGCGAAGCAAGCAGGCCACGAGTCCGCAAATCCTCCGCAATCAAGGCAGCCGAGAGGGAAGGAACCTGCACGTGAAGTTGCATGATACCAACATCCAGCGGAAGGGCAGGGGCGAACAAACAAGCATTCAGATGCTCGAAAGCGCCCCCCAGGAAAACCTGCAACGCCAAGGAAACCTCTCGCCACTCAAGCGCGCGGGACCATTAGAATGTGTGCCAAGCCTCCAGCGAAAAGAGAGGACAGTCTGCCAACCAGGACGACTCTGGAACTTCATAACGAAACCAGCACGAACCAGGGGATCCGTACACAAAGGAACAAGGATCCATCAGGAAGGCATAATCCGGGTCACGCAAAAGGTAAGCCGCCAAGGCCTCCCACACCTCCGAAGATGAAACACGGGAAGCGGGAAACCTCTGAAAGGACGGAACCGAAGAACCCTCAGGATCACGGAACCCAACCCGGGGAGGGGTGGACACCAAATCCAATTCGTACGCGGAGGGAGCGAAAGAGAACTCCCTCTCCTTCTAACACCAAGCCCCGCTCAGAGGGCAAAAAAACCCAGACAGGGTCCAACGGGGGCCCAAGGCCCCCAAGCCAACCCCTCCCCAACCCCAGGAACCTCACCCAGAGGGCCCGGGGCCGAGCCGTCCTCCTGAGCCCCCACCCCTAAAGAAAAGATGGGAGCAGCCAACAAAGCAGGAACAAAGGGGGCCCACCGGCCAGACCCAGAAGCGCCGGCAGAAGGACCAGGCTCGAATGCCTCCGCCACCGCCCCAGAAGGGGACACCCCCGAGACCACCAAGTCTCACAACCAAATAAACCTAGCCCCGGCTCCGAAACCCTCAGACGTTCAGAAGCCGGCAGCAAGGGGGGGGGGGGGGACCGTACGAGCAACAGAAGGGGAAGGACTCGGAGGGGCGGACGGAACCAGGCCGAAGCAACTCCCACCCAAAGTCCGGGTCCCTATAACCAAAACGGGGCAGTCTCGGGGCATCCGGGGCAGTGACTTACCTAGCGCGTTGCAGCAACCTAAAGCGAGCATGCAACACCTCAGCTGCCCTCACCCGCATATCAGGCGCAGTAGCCTGGGTGAACTGGAGAATGTACAGACAACACTTGTCGCACAACTCCGGGTCAAAACAATCACCGACCCAACAGGCAGCATGGTTGGTGAGGCAAAATCGGTGAATGTCCCCCTGAGACAAGGGGACAGGGCAACCTTCAAACTCGCAGGACGCGAGGGGGACTCAGGGGTCACATCCATCGGACGACGTAGCCCCCGTGGGGTTTTCCAAGGCCCTTAGCCTTGGTAACACACTAAGGGAAGCCCAGGCAGGGTACTGCGAACCGGCACCCAAAACTACCAACAAACTGCTATAGCTGAACCCCCGGGACGTGTACACTCACGGGGGCCAAGCGGGGAGTACCACCAAATAACAAAATTGAGACAAACCCCAAGAACAGCGATGGGGGACCAAACAGGCAGACCCCACCACCAGGCAAAAAATAAAAACAAAAGAAAAACCCTGCAAGAGGACAACATACCCGGGCGGAACAGAGCCGGCCGCTGTTAATGGTGAAAACTAGCTGTGCAGTACCCCGCGCCCCTGCTAGTGATAAAAACTACCCCCTACCAAGAGACAAACAAGGGCAAGAAAAAACCCCAGCTGACCCCAAGGGCGGCCAAGTACCGAGAAGTACACGGCACAGCAGAGGTAGACCCCAAGACGACCCAGGGAAGGTAGCCCTAAGCCCCAAGGGCAGTACTTACAGGGCACCTAGGGGAAGATAACCCTAGGCGCATGCAGCCCGAGCACCGTGGAATAATACTCCTGGCCCACACACCACCGGAAGGGACAGCTCACACCACAAGGCACAGAACTGCAACTGCAAACTGGAGCCAGAGGCACGACCGCACCAGATCTCATCAGCCTGAGAACTAATGGTTGGGTCGCTGATGGTGGGGTCTGGGGCTCCCCCCTTCCCCCTCCCGGGGAGAGGGGGGGGTTGCGCAGATGCCGGCGCGGCAACATGACAACGTCATGAGGGCTAATTTTCGTTTGGGGAGTTCTGTACACCTGTTCGGTCTTCGGTCGCAATAGTTTACCAGAATAGGGGTTTGTTTTGGGGCGCCTACCTTTCTGGGTGCTTGTCCCGATCGATGGCAGACATAGAATGCTCCCAATCATAAGGGGGGGTCTCTATAGGCCATTGCTCCTCGTGCCTCTCTAGAGGGGGCCAGGTTCTGGCTCGTGGTCCCCAGTAGGCAAGAACTCCATGCATTGACTGATGGCAGAAAGTTATACATATCCATTCAGCCTGGATAGTTCCAGGAAGCCGAAGAGGCTCCCCCCCAGAAAAACCAGCGTTGAATGTAATGAAACGCCATTTTCTGGGTGAGACCTGGAGGCTTCCTGGAGCTTATTCAGGCTTATATGCTAATGTCAGACTTTGGCATCAGTCATGTGTATGGAGTTCTATGGGCCTACCAGGGACCATGAGCCAGAACCTGGACCCCTCAGAGAGGCAAGGGGAGAAATGGCCTATAGAAACCCCTGTGTGATTGGAAGCATTCTATGTCCGCCATCGACCGGGTCAGAAACCCAGAAAGGTAAGCGTCCTAAAACAAACCCCTATTCTGGTGAAAAATGCTACCACAAGCCAAACAAGTGGATAGAACTCCCCTAAAAGAAACGAGCAAACAATCATGACATCACACATCGCCACGCTGCTGTCTGTGCAGCTCCCCTCTTCCCGGGAGGGGGAAGGGAGAGCCCCAGATGTACTGCACCGGCTATCCACCATCAATTCTGAGGCTGGATGTCAAAAAACGCAAAAGCCGCTGACTGGAGGGAGGAAGGGATGCTGGGGGAGCCTCTGGGTCTCACCCAGAAAATAGTGTTTCATTACACTCAACGCTGGTTTTCTGGGGGTATTCGGCTCCGCGGAGCTAACTACCCACCGAGGAAATAAGAGGGACGTACCTGGGAGGCAGTCGCCGCACACTCCCCAATTCAAAAGTCGAGACAACTGGCTGCAACCGCCAACCCCAGGCGACACAGTGGTAAGTGATATCTCAAGGGAACGACCACGAGATATCGAGCAGCCAGGCCCCTGTACGACCGCTAAAAGACCCGTGCCCGAAAGTCAGCCAGAACATGCCGCCAAGATGACTGCAAGAACAGTGAAATCCATGAACGTCATGGGCACAGAGATAAAACTCAGGCTGGCTAGCCTCAATAACACAGCGGATGACCTGGGAGACCCTCACCCGCGAATAGGGAAGAAGGGATCCAGATCAACCCAAAGCACGTCCTGGACACAGAAGCCGTGGCGCGCAAACAACAGCGGAGGGCCGCAACCGGACACAAAACACGATGCACCCCCAGCCCGACTAACCAAGCACCAACAAACCAAAGACGCTTCCAGTAAGCAGTAGTCTCATTCTGTGCCAGAAAAGAGGAAAATGGCTGCAACCGAACAAATCTATTGCCATGACTGAAGGAGCAGAGACCCCTGCGCCGGAGGAGAGCAGGAAGCTCACCGACCCGACCCCTAGAGGCAAATGCCAACAGGAAAAGAGCCTTCAAGAAATAAATCTGAACCGAAGGGGCCACAACACACCGAGGAAAAGAAGAAAGAGCACACTGTCCAAAGACCAGGATAGCTCAGGCGGTGCATGAGCAGGCCGGAGGTGAAACACCGCACGAGACAGCTTACGAAACGGCGAAGATGTAACACCAAAATCGAAAGCAAACTTAAGTGGCTTCGCCAGCGCTGCACGAAACAAGGCGACAGTGTGCAGCAAGATGATGTCCCTGCACCTCACCTGAAAAGACAAGCCGACACCAACAAACGCCGCCACCTAAGAAGGGACAGAAGGAAAAGGACCCTGGTTGACCATGTCCCAACAAGTCACGCCAACAACACAGAGTCACAGGCCCTGTCCCAACAAACCAAACTGAAGAAGGTGCAAAGGTTTGCCACCAGACTAGTACCCGAACTGAGGGGTACGAGCAATGAAGACAGACTAATGAACACAGGCACACACGCACCATGCAACACAGGTGGAAGGAGTGCCCAAAGGAGCCAGAGAAATGCAAGAAAAACATTCCAGTGGCAGAGTAGTAAACAAATAGAATGCATGAGGAAGGGAAGTTGTGGAGGCTGACCCCACACACAGCTGCAAGTGCAGACATGACAGAGCCCAGAAGATGTCATGGGAAGCAACAGGGAAGAGGCAGGACGAAAAAGCCAAGCTCAACCCCAGGAAGCACAACCAGGGGCGGGCAACTAGGCGAGGACAGAGAAACCAATGAACATGGAAGGGCCAAGCCAGGCACTCCAAGATGGGAAAGGAATGAGAGACCCCAGATAAGACCAAGAAAAATGCCACAATCAATCCCCAACATGCATCCCCAGGCACAAAACTGCAGCAAAATGTCACCCCCACAACATCCTGACACAGTAACAAGTACCACATGTTACTGTGGTACATGTTATTAATGCACATGTGCATGAGGCAGAGATGTGGTGGAGACTGACTCCACACAGGTTCAAATGTAGATATGATAGAGCCCAGCAGGCCCAGGAACCTGCACACCAGGCGATTGACAGCCGAGAGGCGGGACCAAAAAGCCACAGCTCAATCCCCCGCAAGCACAACCAGGTGAGTACAACTAGGTGAGTACATAACCTGCACCTCAACCACCGTACTTCGTAACATGGATGAGGTGGGGTCCCTTGATCGATTCGAGCATGGGTTGGACATGCATATGAGTGGGACTGGACATGTAGAAATAGGAGCTGGCACGTATGGGCCAACAGGCCCTCGGCAGTCACATGTGTGTTGACGGTCTTATATTCCTATCCAAAAATCACGAACCTGCGCCTGGCCAAAAGAGACACCAGACTGCAGAAACTCGCCTGCCGAATGTAGGCACGAACGTGTCATGACACAACGTAGCGGAGAAGATCCCTGGAGCACCGTCAGGGGAAGAATGCCAGAGCCACACACATAGGAGAGCAGGGTAAAGGTGAAGGAGGCACCCCACATCCATGGGACAGGGAAAACCCGGGCATCCACCCCATAGCTGCAATCCAGAACACCCAGTAACTACAGGGCACAGACAATGAAGAAAAGCGAGAGGCGAAGCACCCAAGAGAAAAGGACGCAAAACACCACCACAGGTGCACACTGCCCAGACCAAACCCACACAGCACAACCCACTCAGCGGGAAGGCGCCAACTAGGACTACTTTACAAGAAAAGTAGCCAAACAGTTCATGACCCGAGTGAGCCGCTAAATAGAAGAAACAGCCCAGCTCATGGGACAGGAGCCAAAAAAGGAGTAAGCAGTGACATACATAGCCGGCTTATGAAATGAATACAATGAAGCTAATCGGGAACCCAATTGGGCTACAAGTAGTCCAATCTGACTAGGAGTACTGTATGTAAAGAAAACGAGCAGTGCCGAGACAGAGCACAGAGAGAAGAGACAGCAACAAAAGAACAAGACAGGGTCGAAAACCAAGAATAAACACAGAAGAGGACCAACAGGCCCTAGAAAGTACCAGAGGAAAGCCACACCGAAAGACGACAGACGTTCCAATAATATGGGAAGTAGCGAAAAACCTTCCCGAACCTTCGAGAACTCACAGAAGCAAGCACAAGTCACGAAGGCACATAAAGGCACAGTTGCACCCAAGACCAAATATCACACAAAACCCTAAGAAGAGGGGAGCATGACGGAGAAGTCCCATCCCAAGAAAAAGGGGTGGAAGAACAGAGAAGAGCACCCCACCGACAGGACGAAACCAACAGACTCAAGGGACAAGGAACTGAGCCCGGGGAGGGGCCGACACCCAACAACTCGTATGGAAAGGGGGGGAGGAAAAACCCCATTCCGCATAACTGCAAGCCCCACCCAGAGGGTAGAAAAACCCTGGCGGGGTCCAACGGGGCCCTAGGCCCCCCCCAAGGCAGCCCCGGGGCTGAGCTGTCCCCACAAAACCCACAAGAAAAAACTGGAGCAGCCACGAAAATACTAAGAAAGTTAGCCCACTGGCAGACTCATACAGCACGGCTGGAGGAACAGGCTCGAATGCCCCCATCGCTACCTGGTTGATACCTGGTTGATGGGGTTCTGGGAGTTCTTCTACTCCCCAAGCCCGGCCCGAGGCCAGGCTTGACTTGTGAGAGTTTGGTCCACTAGGCTGTTGCTTGGAGCGGCCCGCAGGCCCACATACCCACCACAGCCCGGCTGGTCCGGAACTCCTTGGAGGAATAAATCTAGTTTCCTCTTGAAGATGTCCACGGTTGTTCCGGCAATATTTCTTATGCTCGCTGGGAGGACGTTGAACAACCGCGGACCTCTGATGTTTATACAGTGTTCTCTGATTGTGCCTATGGCACCCCTGCTCTTCACTGGTTCTATTCTGCATTTTCTTCCATATCGTTCACTCCAGTACGTTGTTATTTTACTGTGTAGATTTGGGACCTGGCCCTCCAGTATCTTCCAGGTGTATATTATTTGATATCTCTCTCGTCTTCTTTCTAGTGAGTACATTTGGAGAGCTTTGAGACGATCCCAATAATTTAGGTGCTTTATCGCGTCTATACGTGCTGTATATGTTCTCTGTATTCCCTCTATTTCAGCAATCTCTCCTGCTCTGAAGGGGGAAGTGAGTACTGAACAGTACTCAAGACGGGACAGCACAAGTGACTTGAAGAGTACAACCATTGTGATGGGATCCCTGGATTTGAAAGTTCTCGTAATCCATCCTATCATTTTTCTGGCTGTCGCAATATTTGCTTGGTTATGCTCCCTAAACGTTAGGTCGTCAGACATCATTATTCCCAAATCCTTTACATGCTGTTTTCCTACTATGGGCACATTTGATTGTGTTTTGTACCCTGTATTATGTTTAAGGTCCTCATTTTTACCGTACCTGAGTACCTGGAATTTATCACTGTTAAACATCATATTATTTTCTGATGCCCAGTCGAAAACTTTATTAATATCAGCTTGAAGTTTTTCAATGTCTTCAGCCGAGGTAATTTTCATACTGATTTTTGTGTCATCTGCAAAGGATGATACGAAGCTGTGACTTGTATTTTTGTCTATATCTGATATGAGAATAAGGAAAAGCAGCGGTGCAAGGACTGTACCCTGAGGTACAGAGCTTTTAACTGCACTTGGACTAGATTTTATATGGTTGACCGTTACTCGCTGAGTCCTGTTTGACAGAAAACTGAGTATCCAGCGTCCTACTTTACCGGTTATTCCAATTGACTTCATTTTGTGTGCTATCACGCCATGGTCACATTTATCGAAAGCCTTTGCGAAGTCCGTGTATATCACATCAGCATTCTGTTTTTCTTCTAATGCCTCAGTGACTTTATCGTAGTGCTCAAGTAGCTGTGAGAGGCACGATCTTCCCGCTCGAAATCCATGTTGGCCTGGGTTGTGAAGGTCATTGGTCTCCATGAAATTGGTGACCTGACTCCTAATCACTCTCTCAAATACTTTTATTATGTGCGATGTTAGTGCAACTGGTCTATAATTCTTTGCCAATGCTTTGCTCCCTCCCTTGTGTAGAGGGGCTATGTCTGCTACTTTAAGTGCATCTGGTATCTCCCCGTGTCCAAGCTCTTCCTCCACACTATACTGAGTGCCTGTGCTACCGGCACTTTGCATTTCTTTATAAATATTGAATTCCATGAGTCTGGACCTGGGGCCGAGTGCATGGGCATGTTTTCAATTTCTCTTTCAAAATTTAGTGCGCTCGTGTTGATATCAGTTATATTTACAGGGGTTTGGATATCCCGCATAAAGAAATTGTCTGGATCTTCTACTTTCATGTTGTTTATTGGAGTGCTAAACATGTCCTCATACTGCTTTTTTAGGATTTCACTAATTTCTTTGTCATCCTCCGTGTATGAACCTTCACTTGTACGAATAGGTCCAATACTGGCAGTAGTTTTTGCTTTTGATTTCGCATATGTGAAGAAGTATTTTGGATTTTTCTTTATTTCCTGAATTGCTTTCTGTTCTAACTGCCTTTCTTCAGTTTCATATGAGTGTTTCAATTTCCGCTCGATTTCTTCAATCTCCCTATTTAAATTATTCCTTCTTTGACGGGAAATTCGTGTCTGCATAAGCAGTTCCGTTATTCTTTTCCTGCGTTTATAGTGTCTTCTGCGTTCTCTTTCTACGTTGGATCTCTTTCTGGCTTTCCTCAAAGGAACATGTTTCAGACAGACTTGATACGCTTCCGAAGTCAGTTTTCTATTCCTTCTGTAGGACTTTATTACTTAAAACAGTTTCCCATGGAATGTTTGTAAGTTCCCTGTTATTATCTCCCAGTCTATCCTTTTATTATTAAAATTGAATTTACTGAATAGCCCCTCTCGCTTTATCAACGTTTTAGGTCTATTCTGAGTATTGATGGTAGTTTGCACTTCAATGAGCTTGTGATCTGAATATGTGGTATCTGATATCGTAATGTCTCTGATAATGTCTTCATTGTTCGTAAAGACCAGATCTAAATATTTTCATTTCTCGTTGGCTCCGATTCTGCTGATGAGTGAGTGAAAATTTGTCACAGAATCTAAGTAGTTCTCAATCTGTGGTGGTT
>WNGS01158437.1:55371-67422 GCA_020271785.1 Procambarus virginalis
GCTTGTCTCTAACTCCTCAAACCACCTCACTGGCGCGAGCGAAGGGTGGTGGTACATGCTCGTATGCCAGTACAATGGAGCTCTTTGTGTGAAAAGAGACTGCCGTCAGCACAAGCTGGGGTGGCTGCTCTTTCCACTACCATCTCGCTCCTCACAAACACACACACCCACAATTACAACCTCACAAATTATACATGAAAGAGTGCAAAATATATCACTTGTTATAGGGGCTAGTGACAGATGGAGTGGTACAGTTGCTTGGATTCGTAGTTCTGAAGGTCTTGTAGGTTTGATCCCCAGTGAGGCGGAATGGACAAATGGGCAGTTTCTTTCACCCAGATGCTCCTGTTCACCTAGCAACAAAATAGGTACCTGAGAGTTAGACAGCTGTAAGGCTGCTTCCTGGGAGACAAAAAGTGAGGCTGGTCGAGGACCAGGCCTGTCGGAGGACCTTAGGAAGCCCCAAATCATCTCAAGATAAACCTCCAAGATAACCTACTGGGGACCACGGCCAGACCTGGTGCCCTTAGAAAGGCAACGAGGATCAATGGTCCTATTAACCCCTGTGTGGGTGGGAGGCATTCTATGTCTGCCATCTGACCGGGCTCTGGCACCCGGAAAGCTAGACACCCCCCCAGAACAAACCCCCTTCTGGTGAAATATTGTACCTGAAAGCTGAAGTAGTGACAGAACTCTTCCAAACGAAAATTAGCAAATAAGCATAACGCCATCACGCCCTCTGTGCAACTCCCCCATCCTCATCCCCAGGAGGGAAATGGGGAAGCCCTCATCCCTGCACTGGCGATCACCCACCAGTTCTTAGGCTGGTTGGGTGGTGAGGTGTAGGTAGCGAGCAGCTCAGGAGGTAGGCGAGAAAGGTAGCAAGCGCCAGGAGCCTGGTTTCGACTTCCAAAAACCTCGATCCACCGTAATGTCAGCCCAGGACATGTTACGTAAAGACGGCAGTAAGCGCAGCAAACTTACTGAATGTCAGTGGGCACGGAGATAGACAGCAGGCTGGTTGGACTGAATAACCCAAACAGGACAAAACAACCCAAAAAGAAAATGAAGTAAACCGACAAGAGCCTAAAACCAAGCGTAGGGCTGACCACCAAGGGGCCAAAAGGGAGATACCAGTAAAGTCTCCAAGCGAGGCCAGGACCTGGCAGAACAACCGAACTTGTGGGAAGAGGTACAGTACATCCTTGCTCTAACGACGACCCCGCTCTATCGAATTCCCAGATGATCCGAACAAATTGAATTCAGTACTAAATGATCAGTGGAACATACAGATGTTCAATTAAGCGAGTATTGTTTGTTCAAGTGGTCACTGAGAACGAGCGTTGGAGGTGGCTATCATCAACGATGATTCACTAAAGTGTAAAAAGCTGTACAGTGTTTTATTCTATTACTCATTGTTTCCAGGGAGAATTGGTTGAAGGATGATAAAATTGTGTCAGGGGAGGCAGGTGGTATCATTGGTGAGGGTTGGTGCCAGGGGGCAAGTTGTGTCAGTAGTTGGGGTTTAGGGTCAAGGGACAGTTGACGGAAGTTATTCTCAATGGAGGCAGGTGGAATTAGTGTTGAAAGTTGTCAGAAAAGACTGGTGGGGGAAGTTGTCAGAAAAGACTGGTGGTGTCAGTTGTCAGAAAAACCTGGTGGTGTCAGTGGTGGAAGTTGTCAGAAACTACTGATTGGTGTCAGTGGTGGAAGTTGTTTTCAGAAAGAACTGGTGGTGTCAGTGGTGGAAGTGTCATCACAATCAGGACTGGTGGTGGAAGCAGTCAGAAACGATTGGTGGTGGAAGCAGTCGGAAACGAATGGTGGTGTTCAGTGGTGGAAACTTGTTGTCAGGGGAGACAGGTGTGTCAGTATATGGAAAACTGTTATTGGCGGGGGGGCGGGGGAGGTTGTAGGTGTGTCAGTGGGTGGTGAGATCTCGGCTACAGTAATTGGCAGTACATGGCTGGTGCCGGCTGCTGCCGCCTTGATGTTTCACTCACTGTCAGCGTTTTTAACAAATTAGCTGAGAAAATGTTACCATTTCATTTGTTTGTAATACCATTCTATCGGATTTCATAGTCAAAAATTAAGAATTCATAATAAATGGGGTGTCAGTGGTGAGGGGGATGTATTAGGGGGGTTAGAAAGACAGCCAACCTCTAAGGGAGTGTCGGGCATGATGAGTGAGACGCCTCCAAGTCTGGCCTGCAGTGATCAGCTGACTGCTCTCCCACGTGGCCAGCATACTGAACATGGGCTCTTAATATAGTGTGGAGAAAGAGCTGTTGGACAGCGGGGGGGGGGGGGGTAGGGGGAGGGGGGAGGGGGAAGGGGGAGGGGGGGAGGGGGGAGGGGGAGGGGGGGCATGGGGGGAGGAGGGGAGGGGGGAGGGGAAAGGGGTAGAGGGAGGGGCGTGGGAAATACCAGATGCACTTAAGGCAGCCGACATAGCCCCCTCTACACAAGGGAGGGAGGGAGCAAAGCACTGCCAAAGAATTATAGACCAGTTGCACTAATCGTCCCACATAATAAAGTATTTGAGAGAGTGATCAGGAGTCAGGTCACAAATTTCATGGAAACCAATGACCTCCACAATCCAGGCCAACATGGATTAGAACGGGAAGATTCATGCCTCTCACAGCTACTTGACCACTACGACAAAATCATCGAGGCATTAGCAAGAAAACAGAATGCAGATATGGTATACACCTGGTTGATCCTACCTGATCAACCAGGCTGTGATTTCGTACGTCAGGCTGCTCGCAAACCGCGTCCAACAGCCTGGTTGACCAGTCCAAGCACACCAGGAGGGCCCTGTGTCAACGACCGGGCCGCGGCGGACGCTAAGCCCCGGAAGCACCTCAATGGTAACCTCAAAGTAAGGTACACAGACTTCTTGCAAAGGCATTCGATAAATGTGACCATGCGTGAGTAGCAACACACAAAATAAGTCAATGGGAATAACCTGTAAGGTAGGACGCTGGACTACTCAGTTTTCTGTAGAACAGATCACGAGATAACAGTCAACACATATATAAATCAAGTCCAAGCAGATTAAAGCTCTGTACTCGGTAAGTGACACTGCACCGCTGCTTTTCCATATTCTCATATCAGATTATAGACAATAAATACAAGGCACAGCTTCGTATCATCCTTTGCAGATGACACAATAATCAGATGAAAATTACCTCGGCTGAAGACATTGAAAAAACTCAAGCAGATATTAATAAAAGTTTTCGACTGGGCACAGAAATAACATGATGTTTAACAGTGATAATCCCAGGACTGTACTCAGGTAGGTAAAAACGAGGACCCTTAAACATAATACAGAGTACAAAACACAATCATAATTATGCCCATAGTAGGAAACAGACATGTAAAGGATTTGGGAATATATGATGTCTGACTGCCTAACTTTTAGGGGTATACCAAGCAAATATTGCGCAGCCAGGAAAATGATAGGATGGAGTTACGAGAACTTTATAATCCAGGGATCCCATCACAATGGTTGTACTCTTCAACACTTGTGTCTGTCCCGTTTGAGTACTGCATCAGTACTCACTTCCCCCCTTCACGAGACGAGAGATTGCTGTAAATAGAGGGAATACAGAGAACGTATCACACATGACGACGGTAAAAGTACCTAAATTATTGGGATCTGTCTCAAAGCTCTCCAAAATGTACTCGTAGAAAGAAGACGAGAGAGAATATCAATAATATACACGTGGAAGCACCATTGCCCACCAAAGTACCACCTGCATACTACTGTATAAGCAACAAAATATATGTAGTTTGTTAGTGTTTTTGTTTATAGTCACCAAACTTGACGAAACAATAGAACTGGGACAGTGGCACACGCCACCCTTGCGGCACATTTCTGACATGAAACAATGGGTATAAAAGGGAAAAGTGTAGATTCAGGAAAGACTGGAGGAGGAATACTGGCACGGTAACAGGGTCGGCGATTCGCGGAACCAATCACCGCGTAACGTGGTGGTGGAGCCCCACGAAAGGTGCAAGCGCAGGTTGGACATGCATAGGAGTGGGAATGGATCTAAAAAATAGGAGCCTCGTACGGGCCAAGAGGCCCTCTGCAGTTCCTACCTATGTCCGTATGTTCGTATGCACAAGGGGACACAGGAGGAAGCCTAGCACCCAAAGAAGCCACAGACACGAAAAAGAACCCAAGCAACATCAGAGGGAAAAGGAAGCAGAAAGCACTAGGAAGCTATGTGGTGGAGGCAGACTCCACCCACAGGAGCAACCGTAGAGAAGACATAACCCAGGAGGCTTCGGAAACTACCCAACCTTGAACTGACAGGAGAGGCAGGGGCCAAGAGCCAGAGCTCAACCCCTGCAAGCACAACTAGGCAAGCACCCCACCAAAAGTGAGAACCAGCACACCTGACCGACAGAGGTGCCAGACATGACAAACTCACTTGCAGAGCAGACACACGACCGTGCCACAACACAGGCGAGCCAAGTAACATACCAGGAGCAGCGCTAATGGTGCGCCCAAAAGCCATGCATACTAGAGGCAGTAGGCATGGTATGTACCGTTACCTGAATAAAATGCGGAAGTCTATGGAGAAACACGTCCAGAGGCAAGAGCCCCGCAAAAGACTGAGCAGGACAGAGGGGGAGGAGGAGGCGCCACGCCGAGTCATCCCACACCCGAAAGCAGAGGAAGAACGAATCGACGCCCCCAGATATAAATCCAGAACACCCTCAGCATCCAGAGGGCTATGACTGGAAGGAGAAAATGAGCAAGAAGCCGTAAAAAAATGCGAGAAACGAGCAGACCACCCATAAACAAAACGCACACCCCGGCCCCAGCGCACGAGGTACGAAACGCACCACCCGTGCACCGGGTGGCGTGTCTTGTACACCAGGCGAACACACATATCGTACACACCCAACAACGTACAAACACCAGGAAGGCATGCGTAACGAAGATGAAGAACGCTGAAACTGGAAGTAAAGACGACGCGAAAACAAAACAAGGCGAAAACAAAGCGAAAGAAAACAGAGGACGGAAGGTAACCAACGAGGCCGACAAAAGACCAGAGGAAACCACATCGGAAACCAACCGGCGTTCCAATAATATTGGAAGGTACGAAGAGACTCGCGAACCAACGAGAACCTCAACAAGTACCCCAGGGCAAGGGACACGCAGGGACAATGATATGAATCTCTTGAGGTTATCTTGAGATGATTTCAGGGCTTTTTTTTTTAGTGTCCCCGCAGCTCGGTCCTCGACCAGGCCTCCACCCCCAGGAAGCAGCCCGTGACAGCTGACTAACACCCAGGTACCTATTTTACTGGTAGGTAACAGGGGCATAGGGTGAAAGAAACTCTGCCCATTGTTTCTCACCGGCGCCCGGGATCGAACCCGGGACCACAGGATCACATGTCCAGTGTGCTGTCCGCTCGGCCGACCGGCTCCCAATAAGGGAGCCGGTCGAACAGTATCGCGACGTAAGAACGAAAAAGGGAAGGAAAAGGGGGCGAAACACACCCCCAGGAACGACGGGACCGACGAACCCGGAAGGAACACGGAACCGAACCCAGAGAGGGTATACCCAAAAACAACAGGAACACATAGGGGGAACGAACAACCCCCACTCTGAGGAACTGCCGTCCCCTCACCTAAGGTACAAAGACCCAAGAGGGGCAAACGGGGCCGAGGCCCCCCAGGCAACCCCTCCTCAACCCCGGGAACCTTGACGGCATGACCCGGGCCGAGCCGCACCCTCAAAGCCCCAGCTAGACAAGAAAAAGCGGGGGCAGTCGTGCAAACACTAAAGAGGGAGCCCATTGGTCAGACCCATATGATACGGCTGGAGGAACCGACTCGAATGCCTCCGCCGCCACCCCGGAAGAGGAAAACCCCCGAGACCGCCCAAGTCTCAACCCAACCAGACCCCGCCCCAACCCCGAAACCCGCCTATGCTTCGGAGCAGGAAGCAAGGGAGGAAGTGTTCAGAAAGAAAGGAAAGGACAAGGAGCGGAAGGAGCCAGAGCCGAAGCGACCCCCACCCCCAAGTCCGGACCCCAACCACCAAAACGGGGCAGCCTCGGGGCATCCGGGGCCGCAACAACCAAGAGCGTTGCAGCAACCTACACCCAGCAAGCAACGCCGCAGCCGCCTGCACCCAAGTATCATGACCAGTGGCCTGAGTGAAAGAGAGCACGTACCGACAACACCCGTCATATGACTCCGGGTCACAAGAACCATCACCAACAGGCAGCATGGCGGAGGCACAACCAGTGTGTGTCACTCTGAGACAAGGACAGAGCAACCGTCAAACGCGCAGGACGCGAGAGGGACTCTGGGACACACCTATAGGACCATGGAGCCCCCGTGGGGTTCCCAGGCCCCTTAGCCGTCGGTAGACGCTAAGGAAAGCCCAGGCAGGGTACCGCAAACCGGCCCCATGTCTACCAACAAACTGCTAAAAGCTGAACCCCGGATGTGCCCAAGCGGGAGTACCACCAACAAAAGAAATCGAAAGAAAAACACCTAGAACAGGATGGGCGGACCATAAAGGCAGACCCCCCGTCCAACAGGCAAAAACAAAAGAAAAACCCCGCAAGAGGACAACATACCCATGCGGAACAGAGCTGGCCGCTGTCATGTGAAACTAGCTGGTTGATACCTGGTTGATGGGGTTCTGGGAGTTCTTCTACTCCCCAAGCCCGGCCCGAGGCCAGGCTTGACTTGTGAGAGTTTGGTCCACTAGGCTGTTGCTTGGAGCGGCCCGCAGGCCCACATACCCACCACAGCCCGTTGGTCCGCACTCCTTGGAGGAATAAATCTAGTTTCCTCTTGAAGATGTCCACGGTTGTTCCGGCAATATTTCTTATGCTTGCTGGGAGGACGTTGAACAACCGCGGACCTCTGATGTTTATACAGTGTTCTCTGATTGTGCCTATGGCACCTCTGCTCTTCACTGGTTCTATTCTGCATTTTCTTCCATATCGTTCACTCCAGTACGTTGTTATTTTACTGTGCAGATTTGGTACTTGGCCCTCCAGTATCTTCCAGGTGTATATTATTTGATATCTCTCTCGTCTTCTTTCTAGTGAGTACATTTGGAGAGCTTTGAGACGATCCCAATAATTTAGGTGCTTTACGCGTCTATGCGTGCCGTATACGTTCTCTGTATTCCCTCTATTTCAGCAATCTCTCCTGCTCTGAAGGGGGAAGTGAGTACTGAGCAGTACTCAAGACGGGACAACACAAGTGACTTGAAGAGTACAACCATTGTGATGGGATCCCTGGATTTGAAAGTTCTCGTAATCCATCCTATCATTTTTCTGGCTGTCGCAATATTTGCTTGGTTATGCTCCTTAAACGTTAGGTCGTCAGACATTATTATTCCAAATCCTTTACATGCTGTTTTCCTACTATGGGTACATTTGATTGTGTTTTGTACTCTGTATTATGTTTAAGGTCCTCATTTTTACCGTACCTGAGTACCTGGAATTTATCACTGTTAAACATCATGTTATTTTCTGATGCCCAGTCGAAAACTTTATTAATATCAGCTTGAAGTTTTCAATGTCTTCAGCCGAGGTAATTTTCATACTGATTTTTGTGTCATCTGCAAAGGATGATACGAAGCTGTGACTTGTATTTTTGTCTATATCTGATATGAGAATAAGGAAAAGCAGCGGTGCAAGGACTGTACCCTGAGGTACAGAGCTTTTAACTGCACTTGGACTAGATTTTATATGGTTGACCGTTACTCGCTGAGTCCTGTTTGACAGAAAACTGAGTATCCAGCGTCCTACCTTATCGGTTATTCCCATTGACTTCATTTTGTGTGCTATCACGCCATGGTCACATTTATCGAAAGCCTTTGCGAAGTCTGTGTATATCACATCAGCATTCTGTTTTTCTTCTAATGCCTTCTAATTTTCTAGCTGTGTGGTACCCCGCGCCCCTACCAGTAACGAAAACTACCACCTACCCAGAGATAAACCCGGGCAACAAAACCCCAGCCGACTCCAAGGGCGGCCTAGTACCGAGCAGTAAAAGATTCAGCGGAGGTAGAACCCAAGGTGACTTGTGGAAGGTGGCCCCAAGCCCCCAAGGGCAGTACTTACAGGGCACCTAGGGAAGAGAACCCTAGGCGCATGCAGCCCGAGTACCGTGGAATCTTACTCCTGGCTCACACCCCACCGGTAGAGGCAGTCCACACCACAAGGCACAGAACTGAAAACAAAAACCGGAGCCAGAGGCACTCGACCGACCAGTAATTCCATTAGCCAAGAACTGCCAGTTGGATCGCTGGTGAGGAGGGTCTGGGGCTCCCCCTTCCCCCTCCCAGAGAGGGGGTAGGTTGCACAGATGATGGCGCGGCGACGTGATGACGTCATGCTAGTTTTATAATTTTGTTTGGAGAGTTCTGTCCACTCGTTCGGCTTTCGGTAGCAATATTTTCACCAGAATAGTTGTTTGTTTTGGGGCGCCTACCTTTCTGGGTGCCTATCCCGGTCGATGGCAGACATAGAATGCTCCCAACCACAAGGGGGTTTCTATAGGCCATTGCTCCTCGTGCCTCTCTGAGGGGGCCAGTTTCGGCCTCGTGGTCCCTGGTAGGCAAGAACTCCTAGCACTTTGACTGATGCCAGAAAGTTATACATATCCATTCAGCCTGGATAGCTCTGGGGAGCCGACGGAGCTCCCACCAGAAAGTGGGCATTGACAGAGCGGTCATCAAAGCCGGTCAGCATCACCCGAGCTGACAGGTGAGAGTTGCCACAAAGACATTATCGCCTAATTATTTCAATGTCTCTGATTTATTTTTCTTAGTTTTTATGCAGTAGTATTATTCAATAGTGTGTAGTGTGATATATTTATATAATAAAAGAGGTGAATTATCGCTATACTCAAAATTATGGTGTACATATTAGTGATTCAATTATTATGTTTATAAAACAATAAACAAATAATTTTGCTGTTAATTACACTCTATACACAGGTTATATATAAGTATCTGCATATTTTGGTCACCATAACGAACCACTAAGTTGGTATTACGAGTCGAAAAGCAATGAGGAGTGACCGCCACACACCAGCCAGCCACTCGTTGCCACTCGTCGCCATGTGCAGTTTAAGGGTTAAATATGCAAAAACTAGAAGATAGAAGAAACAGAGGCGATTTGATCACTACGTACAAAATAGTAACAGGAATCAATAAAATTGATAGGGAAGAATTGGTAAGACCTGGAACTTCAAGAACAAAACGTCATAGATTTAAACTAACCAAACAAAGCTGCCGCAGAAATATAAGAAAATTCTTTTTTTGTAAACAGAGTAGTTTTTTTTTTTTTATTGTTTTCTACCACAGACGTGGCCACACATTTACAATGCTAACCAGCATATATACATTTCCTTCTGTCCTCCATGGACAGGGTTAGAGATGTGTTAAACATATATTTCAAGGGTTTATTGAACAATCAACCACTGAAGGTGAGTCGGTGCTTTTAAAATGCTAAGCTAACCTATATACGTAAATACATAGATACACAGATTTACGTATGCCTTACATAAAGTGTTCGATGTGTCTTCTACACAGTGTCATTAATGTACATTTACAAAGGAGAAATGTAATTCTGATCAGCTTCCATATATACTTTATACCCATACATATACACACACACACACATACATATGTATATATTTGTCTTGAGGGTGTAGTCAAAGACCTGTGCAAGGATAAGATTCAATTGGAAACAAATTGCAAAGCCATGGAAGAAGAAAATAGACTCTTAAAAATAGCTTTGGAAGAAGTTAAAGTAAATTTAAACATAGATGACTACAATAGGTTAGGTAAGGAATTTCATCAGGAGAAACAGCTTTTGTCAGCACAGATGGAGGAAGTTACACAGGGTATAGAACAGTGCAAGAAAGATATGCAACTCACTTATGCGCAAGTGGCCAAGGAGAAGGAAAAATTGGAAGAAGCAGTAAAGGAAGCCCAACATTGCAGCAACCAGGATAAAACAAACATTAGGCTAGAAGTGAGGAAAAAATTGGCATCCAACCCGAAGTTAGTGCAAAACTCAGTTGATCGAAGTAAGTCCCTGATCATTTTTGGCTGCAAAGAAAAGGAGATAACATCTAGGTCAGAAAGAGCTGTAGAAGAAGTAAAAGTAGTAGATAAAATTGTTGGCCTCGTGGAAGGTCTTACAACCATAGAGAATGTGAGCGACTACAGGAGAATAGGCCGATATGTAAAAGGGAAAGATCGACCCTTGAGGATCACCCTAAATGATGCCAAACAGATGGAAGAAGTACTAAGGAATGCTAAAAAATTACGTAATGATGAGGATGGGAAAGTGTGGTCGTTAAGACGAGATCTTTCAAAAGAAGATAGAGAGAAGCTGAAACTGAACCTCGCCGAGGCAAAACGTTTAAATGAGAGCAGGAATGAAGAAGATATCAATTCTTTTTTCTACAAAGTGATAGGAGTAGGCAGACCAGTGAAGTGGTACATAAAGACAAACCAACAAAATCATTAGAGAAAGGGGGAGTGAAAAATAAGAAGAGGGGGAACAAGTTCCTGAAGATTGCATACACCAACATAGATGGAGTAAGGTCAAAGATACTGGAGTTAAGTGATATAATACAGCTGCAGACACCAGACATTGTTGCACTCACGGAGACAAAACTTGAAGATGTTATTTTAAATGAGGTCATATTCCCAAGGGGCTACTCAATTTGGAGACGGGACAGAAAAATCAGGAAAGGCGGTGGCGTTGCTGTGCTGGTGAAAGAACACCTAAAGGTGAACGAAATAATGACTGCCAATCCACAAGAAGTTGATATAATAGCACTAGAGATCTGCCATGAGGATGATAAACTAATGATCATAAATGCATATAGTCCACCACTAAGCAGTACATGGTCAAAAGAGGAGCTAGATAGTAAACGAGAAGGTCTTATAACAATAATGAGAGAGATCATAGCAAGAGCGGATAACGATAGTTCACGGCTGTTGATAGTCGGCGACTTCAACTTGAAATCCATAGACTGGGAGGCATATGAAGCTAAAACAGAAGATTTCTGGACCTGTAAATTTGTAGACCTCATCCTGGAAACATTCTTGTATCAACATGTTAAACAAGCTACGAGGATGAGGGAAGGGGACGTTCCCTCCATGCTAGATTTGATATTTACCAGGAAGGAGGAAGAAATATTTGACATTCAGTACCTTCCTCCCTTGGGTAAAAGTGACCATGTCTTTTTGGGAATAAAGTATGCAACGCGATATAATCTGGAAGAAAATATGACAGTCGATGCAATTGAAAAACCTGATTTTAGGAGAGGACATTATGGCAACCTTAGAAAATTTTTAGTGAGTATAATTGGACAGACTTGTTGCTAGGCAAGGAAGTGAATGAGATGTATGTCAAGTTTTGTGAAATATATGATAAAGGAACAAAAAAATTTATACCAAAACAGAGAAGCAGAACTAGGAAACAGGATTGGTTCAACAGAAAGTGCGAGAGGGCCAGAGACCAAAAGTCACAAAAATGGAATCAATACAGGAAGAGGCCAAACCCCCAAACATACCAGCGATACAAAGATGCGAGAAACAACTACACGGCAGTGAGGAGAGAGGCAGAAAGAAATTTTGAAAAAGGGATTGCAGACAAATGTAAAACAGAACCAGGTCTATTCTATAAAGTCATAAACACAGGGAAACCTCGGCGGCCCTCCCCACAACTGGAACCCAGGACACCCCCGGAGTGAAGGGGCACATACCGTGGCAAGAGAGAAGAGCGAGAGGCGAAGCACTGGAGCAAAAAGGCATCTAACACCAGCACTACACACCGCCCAGACCAAAACAAACTCCGCGGCGCACGCGCACGACACGCTGGCCGAAAACGTGTAACAGTCTTTGCGGGGAAGGCGGCAACCAGGACTACTGCACTAGAAAGGAGCCAAAAGAGTGAGCATGGAACAATAGAACCAGGCAATAGAGCGAAGACAGAGCACCAAAAAAAAAGGCACACAGCCAGGCCACAAGCAGG
>WNGS01158440.1:0-12618 GCA_020271785.1 Procambarus virginalis
TAGCGAGGGCAGTAGCACTCCAGGTTGTAACCTTTTGACCATGTCGTGGTACAGTTGGCTAAGGCGCATCTGGAAACATCCTGTACGTATGTTCGAACCCTCATCACGGCCCTTGTGGATTTGTTCACGTGTCACTCTTCTTGTTAAACAGCATAGTTCTTCTCGCTCAAATCTCATTAAACATGTAATATACTTGCAGGTGTTTCAAATCATATGTTTATATTGGTGACAAAAACAAAGCGTCGGCATTGTTGCATAAATGTTTATGATTTACATTTGTATACATTTAGCAAATACATTAAATTGGTTAAAAACTTTCATATTATTAGATTTAGTTTGGTGTATTTTTTTTTGTATCCTTTTGATTACTTAGAAATTAGTGAATAAAAGTCTTCCAGCCGGGAAGGCGAGGGAGGGGGGGGGGCAATTCTGTCTGCCCGGTTAGGTTTGTTGACCAGCACCTGGAAAAGTTGGTACCTTAATTAGTAGTTACTGGGAGTTGGGGAACTCGTTTTTTTTGCCAGAGATGCTCACCTGTACCTCAGGTAGACGGGTGCACACGTGTGTATTCACCTAGCTGTATTCACCTAGCTGTGTTTGAGGGGGTTGAGCTTTGCTCTTTCGGCCCGCCTCTCAACTGTCAAGCAACTGTTTACTAACTACTTTTTTTCCACACCACATACACACACCCCAGGAAGCAGCCCGTGACAGCTGACTAACTCCCAGGTACCTATTTACTGCTAGGTAACAGGGGCATTCAGGGTGAAAGAAACTTTGCTCATTTGTTTCTGCCTCGTGCGGGAGTCGAACCCGCGCCACAGAATTACGAGTTCTGCGCGCTATCCACCAGGCTACGAGGCCCCTGTCTGTGTGTGTGTGTGTGTGTGTGTGTGTGTGTGTGTGTGTGTGTGTGTGTGTGTGTGTGTGTGTGTTATCTTGGCCGTAAATAAATTTGGGAATGCTTACAGAGTTCTGAGTGCGTTTTTCTAAATTTTTTGTTCTCATATCGTCACCTTTTACCTGTCAGGGGCGCCTGACAGCTAGGTGGACAGCGCTTCGGATTCGTAGTCCTGAGGTTCCGGGTTCGATCCCCGGTGGAGGCAGAGACAAATGGGCAAAATGTTTCTTTCACGCTGATGCCCCTGTTACCTAGCAGTAAATAGGTACCTGGGAGTTAGACAGCTGCTACGGGCTGCTTCCTGGGGGATGTGTAACAAAAAGGAGGCCTGGTCGAGGACCGGGCCGCGGGACGCTAAGCCCCGGAATCATCTCAAGATAACGTCAAGATAACCTTGCTTTCGTTAATGCTTTGTGAGGAGGAGTGGCCGAGGGGCCGGTTGATGGGTGGCCAGGAGGCCGAGCAGACAGGTGGCCAGGAGGCCAAGCAGACAGGTGGCCCAGGAGGCCGAGCAGACAGGTGGCCAGGAGGCCAAGCAGACAGGTGGCCAGGAGGCCAAGCAGACAGGTGGCCCAGGAGGCCGAGCAGACAGGTGGCCAGGAGGCCAAGCAGACAGGTGGCCCAGGAGGCCAAGCAGACAGGTGGCCCAGGAGGCCGAGCAGACAGGTGGCCAGGAGGCCAAGCAGACAGGTGGCCAGGAGGCCAAGCAGACAGGTGGCCCAGGAGGCCGAGCAGACAGGTGGCCAGGAGGCCAAGCAGACAGGTGGCCATATAGATAAGAGCATTAAGGACACAGCTGGTGTCTTAATTTTCAAAGTTTCTTTTAGTCAAAAATTGTACTAGTTGTTAAGTTTGGCAGAAAATGGAGGAAGGAGCAGATGGTAATGAAGGAGGAGGAGGAGAAAGAAGTGATAGATGGAAGACGAATAGAATAGGGGTGGAAGAGGTGGAGGCTTAAGAATAGGTAGCAATGCTGGTGAGCTTTCTCCTGCTGTCGCCTTGACCACGGGTGACATGTTAAGTGTCGCATTTAAGATCCTGTGTTGTGTTGCTGAGTCCTCGTTGTGTTCATCTTAGACGCTCACCAGCCTGTGCGTCCTAGTGCTTGTCTCCCTGCGTCCTAGTGCTTGTCTCCGTGCGTCCTAGCGCCTGTCTCCCTGCGTCCTAGTGCCTGTCTCCGTGCGTCCTAGCGCCTGTCTCCGTGCGTCCTAGCGCCTGTCTCCGTGCGTCCTAGCGCCTGTCTCCGTGCGTCCTAGCGCCTGTCTCCGTGCGTCCTAGTGCTTGTCTCCGTGCGTCCTAGTGCCTGTCTCCGTGCGTCCTAGTGCCCGTCTCCGTACGTCCTAGCGCCTGTCTCCGTGCGTCCTAGTGCTTGTCTCCGTGCGTCCTAGTGCCTGTCTCCGTGCGTCCTAGCGCCTGTCTCCGTGCGTCCTTGTGCTTGTCTCCGTGCGTCCTAGCGCCTGTCTCCGTACGTCCTAGCGCCTGTCTCCGTGCGTCCTAGTGCTTGTCTCCGTGCGTCCTAGCGCCTGTCTCCGTACGTCCTAGTGCTTGTCTCCGTGCGTCCTAGTGCTTGTCTCCGTGCGTCCTAGCGCCTGTCTCCGTGCGTCCTAGTGCTTGTCTCCGTGCGTCCTAGCGCCTGTCTCCGTACGTCCTAGCGCCTGTCTCCGTGCGTCCTAGTGCTTGTCTCCGTACGTCCGAGTGCCTATCACAGTCGACTCCGCCACAAGCCGCCCCACACCACCTTGGTGACAAAGGAGAGTGGGGCCTGGGAGGCGTCACCGTAGTACACAAACACGGTGAAGACCGCTCCAGAATGTGTTTGTTTACGGGCATGAGGGTGTTAATACCCCCAGATGGCTGCCCATGCCACCGTCCGGGGTGGTGCGAACATTCAAGGTCTAAAGCCAAAGTCAAGGAATAAAGTCAAGTTCATAAATGGTCTCCTATTAGAGTCAAACTCCATATTTGGAGCATTCACGGAAACTCATACAAAAGATTACATGGATGGTGAAATCTGGATTCCAAATTATAATTTATACAGATGTGATAGAAAAACTAGGTCAAATGGAGGAGTAGGTCTGTATATTAAAGAGGACCTGGTATGCACAGAACTACTAAACTCAACTAATGAGGTGGTAGAGGTACTTGGAATTAAGGTAGAGAAACTAAACCTAATTATTATTTTAATATATAAACCGCCAGATACAACGGTTGAGGAATTCACAGAGCAGATGCACAAAATAGAGAACATACTTGATGACCTAGCAAACCCAGCTCCAGATATTATCTTCCTTGGAGATTTCAATTTACCGAGTCTAAGATGGAGAATGGCAAACACAAATATCATAGCAGGGAATGACCCGGGAAATAACCAGCCACAGGTCAGAGAACTTTTGAGATTCTGTGACAAATTCTCGCTCAATCAACAGATTACAGAACCAACTAGGAACGAAAACACACTAGACTTGTTATTCACAAACAATGATGAACTAATCAGAGACATAACAATCTCAGATACTTCATACTCAGACCATAAGCTCATTGAAGTGCGAACTAGCATAAATAACGGTAGTAGATCTAAGAGACCCAACAAGCGAGAAGGAATATTCAATCAATTCAATTTCAACAATAAGAGGATTGACTGGGAAAAAATAAATGTAGACCTTTCAACCATTCAATGGGAGACGGTCTTAAGCGACAAAACTCCCACACAGGGAATAGCTCAACTGACAGCTGAAGCTTACAAGGTCTGCTTGAAGCACGTGCCGGTGAGGAGGGGCAGAAAGAGGAACACTCTAGAAAGAGAACGCAGACGACTGTACAGGAGAAGGAAAAAAATAACGGAAATGCTTCGGCAGACACAACTATCACAAGCAAGGAAAATAAGCCTAAGCAGGGAGATCGAAGAAATCGAACAAACGTTGAAGCGATCATATGAGTCTGAGGAAATGGAATTGGAACAGAGAGCTATACAAGAGATAAGGAAAAATCCGAAATATTTTTTCACATACGCTAAATCAAAATCCAAAACCTCGACCAGTATTGGACCGTTAATTACAAATGAAGGTACGTACACAGAGGACAACAAAGAGATTAGTGAAATTCTAAGAAGCCAGTATGAGGCTATGTTTAGCACACCAATTAACAACATGAAAGTTGATGACCCAGACAGCTTCTTTATGAATGACATTCAAGCTGCAGATAATATAACGGATATTACCACAAACTCGGAAGACTTTGAAAGAGAAATTGACAATATGCCCATGCACTCAGCCCCTGGGCCTGACTCATGGAATTCAATATTCATAAAGAAATGTAAAGTACCAGTAGCGAGAGCACTCAGCGTAATATGGAGAAAGAGCCTGGATACAGGGGAGATACCAGCAGCACTTAAATCTGCAGATATAGCTCCGTTGCACAAGGGGGGGAGTAAAGCCTTGGCAAAAAAAAAAAAAAAAAAAAAAAAAATTATAGGCCAGTTGCACTAACATCACACATAATAAAAGTGTTTGAAAGGGTGATTAGGAATCAAATTTCTAGTTTTATGGAAAACAATGAATTGCACAATCCAGGACAACATGGATTTAGAGCGGGAAGATCCTGTCTGTCACAGTTACTCAACCACTATGACAAAATCACAGAAGCCCTAGAAGAAAAGCAAAATGCAGATGTTGTATACACAGACTTTGCAAAGGCTTTCGACAAATGTGACCATGGGGTGATAGCTCACAAAATGAGGTCAATGGGAATAACTGGAAAAGTAGGACGCTGGATACTCAATTTCCTGTCGAACAGAACACAAAGAGTAACAGTCAATCAGATAAAATCGAGTCCAAGCGATGTTAAAAGCTCTGTACCTCAAGGTACAGTCCTTGCACCGCTACTGTTCCTTATTCTCATATCTGATATAGACAAAAATACACGTCACAGCTTCGTGTCATCCTTCGCAGATGACACAAAAATCAGCATGAAAATTACCTCTGCTGAAGACATTGAAAAACTACAAACAGATGTCAACAAAGTTTTCGATTGGGCAGCAGAAAATAATATGATGTTTAACAGTGATAAATTTCAGGTACTCAGGTACGGCAAAAATGAGGATCTGAAACATAATACAGGGTACAAAACACAATCAAATCTTCCCATAGTAGAAAAACAGCATGTCAAGGATTTGGGAATAATGATGTCCGACGATCTAACGTTTAGGGAGCATAACCAAGCAAATATCGCATCAGCCAGAAAAATGATCGGATGGATTACGAGAACTTTCAAATCCAGGGATCCCATCACAATGGTTGTACTCTTCAAGTCACTTGTGTTGTCCCGTCTCGAATACTGCTCAGTACTCACTTCCCCCTTCAGAGCAGGAGAGATTGCTGAAATAGAGGGAATACAGAGAACATATACGGCACGCATAGACGAGATAAAACACCTAAATTATTGGGATCGTCTCAAAGCTCTCCAAATGTACTCTCTAGAAAGGAGACGAGAGAGATACCAAATAATATACACGTGGAAAATACTGGAGGGCCAGGTCCCAAATCTACACAGTAAAATAACAACGTACTGGAGTGAACGATATGGAAGAAAATGCAAGATTGAACCAGTGAAGAGCAGAGGTGCCATAGGCACAATCAGAGAACACTGTATAAACATCAGAGGTCCGCGGTTGTTCAACGTCCTCCCAGCGACTATAAGAAATATTGCCGGAACAACCGTGGACATCTTCAAGAGAAAACTGGACTGTTTCCTAAGAGAAGTCCCAGATCAGCCGGGCTGTGGTGGGTATGTGGCTCTGCGGGCCGCTCCAAGCAACAGCCTGGTGGATCAAACTCTCACAAGTCGAGCCTGGCCTCGGGCCGGGCTTGGGGAGTAGAAGAACTCCCAGAACCCCATCAACCAGGTATCAACCAGGTATAGCCATACATTATGTACTCCATACCCATCCCGTGGGGTGGTGGTGGTGGACACCATACTCCACCACCGCCCACAGGATGGGTATGGGGTCCAGCACCGCCCACGGGATGGGTATGGGGTTCAGCACCGCCCACGGGGTGGGTATGGGGTCCACCACCGCCCACGGGATGGGTATGGGGTCCACCACCGCCCATGGGATGGGTATGGGGTTCACCACCACCCACGGGATGGGTATGGGGGGTCCACCACTGCCCACGGGATGGGTATGGAGTCCACCACCGCCCACGGGGTGGGTATGGGGTCCACCACCGCCCACGGGGTGGGTATGTGGTTCACCACCACCCACGGGATGGGTATGGGGTCCAGCACCGCGCACGGGATGGGTATGGGGTCCAGCACCGCCCACGGGGTGGGTATGGGGTTCACCTCCGCCCATGGGATGGGTATGGGGTGCACCACCGCCCACGGGATGGGTATGGGGTCCACCACCGCCCACGGGATGGGTATGGGGTCCAGCACCGCCCACGGGATGGGTATGGGGTCCAGCACCGCCCACGGGATGGGTATGGGGTCCACCACCGCCCACGGGATGGGTATGGGGTCCAGCACCGCCCACGGGATGGGTAGGGTCCAGCACCGCCCACGGGGTGGGTATGGGGTCCAGCACCGCCCACGGGGTGGGTATGGGGTCCAGCACCGCCCACGGGGTGGGTATGGGGTCCAGCACCGCCCACGGGGTGGGTATGGGGTCCAGCACCGCCCACGGGATGGGTATGGGGTCCACCACCGCCCACGGGATGGGTATGGGGTTCACCTCCGCCCATATGGGTTCACCACCGCCCACGGGATGGGTATGTGGTTCACCACCACCCACGGGATGGGTATGGGGCCCACCACCGCCCACGGGATGGGTATGGGGGTCCACCACCGCCCACGGGATGGGTATGGGGGTCTACCACCGCCCACGGGATGGGTATGGGGTCCACCACCGCCCACGGGATGGGTATGGGGTCCACCACCATCCACGGGATGGGTATGGGGGTCCACCACCGCCCACGGGATGGGTATGGGGGTCCACCACCGCCCACGGGATGGGTATGGGGTCCACCACCACCCACGGGATGGGTATGGGGTCCACCACCACCCACGGGATGGGTATGGGGTCTACCACCGCCCACGGGATGGGTATGGGGTCCACCACCGCCCACGGGATGGGTATGGGGGTCTACCACCGCCCACGGGATGGGTATGGGGTCCACCACCACCCACGGGATGGGTATGGGGTCCACCACCACCCACGGGATGGGTATGGGGTCCACCACCGCCCACGGGATGGGTATGGGGTCCACCACCGCCCACGGGATGGGTATGGGGTCCACCACCACCCACGGGATGGGTATGGGGTCCACCACCACCCACGGGATGGGTATGGGGTCCACCACCGCCCACGGGATGGGTATGGGGTCCAGCACCGCCCACGGGATGGGTATGGGGTCCACCACCGCCCACGGGATGGGTATGGGGTCCACCACCGCCCACGGGATGGGTATGGGGTGCATAATAACTGACTGACTATATATACAACCTACTACATATATTCCTCTCACACACTTAGAATGCAACCCGCAGCAGCTGACTTAATCCCTGGTAGTTATTTATTGCTAGGTGAACAGGTGCATTAGGTGAAAAAACTCTACCGATTTGTGCATGCGTGTATTTTTTTCTACCACAGACGTGGCCACACATTTACAATGCTAACCAGCATATATACATTTTCTTCTGTCCTCCATGGACAGGGTTAGAGATGTGTTAAACATATAGTTCAAGGTGCGCATGCGTGTGTGTGTGTGGTAACTTTTAGGAGGGCTTAGCTCTTGGGCCCTGTATTACAGTCTGAAGACTTCCTACCCGCCTTTTATGTAGTCTAGGGTAACTTAGAGGAAATAATGTACTTAAATTATTCTATGTATTTATGTAGCATAGTGGGCTACGTCATCGACTCGCAATCGGTCGCAAGCTTCTATAAAGCTACGTGTATGCTACCTGTCCCCAGCAATGAAGAGTTATATTATAGTTTATTTAAATGCAGTCGGTGAAGTAAATAATTTAGTCTGTTCGAGGTTTCAACTTAGGTTAAATATAAAGACGATCAGATAATCTTTTTAGCTTTGAAACTGAAAGTAACTACACTACGAAGAGGCCTGACGGCTGAGTGGACAGCACTCGGGATTCATAGTCCAAAGGGTCCGGGTTCTATCCCCGCGCAGGCGGAAACAAAGGGCCAGTTTCTTTTTCATCCTGATGCCTCTGTTCATCTAGCAGTAAATAGGTACTTCGTAGTTAGACAGCTGTTACGGACTGCTTCCGGGTGTGTGTGTGTGGGGGGGGGGGGGGAATCAGATGATTGACAGTTGAGAGGCCGGCCCAAAGAGCTAGAACTCACTTAAGCACAACTAGGTGAGTACAAGGCTCTGACGAGTATCTTGGTACCTAGATCACATACATATAATATACTCAGCTTAAGAGCGGTGCGACGGTCTCGTTTCCTGCTGGTCGGCGTTCAATCCCCGACCGTCCACAAGTAGTTGGGCACCATTCCTTCCTTCCCGTCCCATCCCTAATCCTTAAACTGATCCCTCCCAAGTGCTGTATAGTCTTAATGGCTTGGAGCGTTTGCTGACAGTTACCTTACCTTCCTCTTGCTTGTAATCCTGTTCCTCGAGCTTAGTTAAGAACCTGAGGTCATAGAGCTTGAGATCGCGTTGACGATACACGAGTCGAACATGTCTCTCTTCCGTTTAATAACTAACGTACTATCATTCAGGATGGCATGACAGATGTGTAACCTCGTTCTAGGATGATATAAGGCAGGTGTGGAGCCTGCAGGTGTGTGTATCTTCACCGAAGATCCGGTCTCTCTCTCTCTCTCTCTCTCTCTCTCTCTCTCTCTCTCTCTCTCTCTCTCTCTCTCTCTCTCTCTCTCTCTCTCTCTCTCTCTCTCTCTCTCGCCTTGATATCAAAATATTCAAAGTTAGAATGCAATCTCCCTACTTTCAGACGACGACTTTTACTACTTGTGGTTCTGTTTGATCTTGTCTTGCTAATGAGACACCTGCCCGGTGATCAACTGAGCTTGGACACTTGTTGAGGCGCGAAATTAAATTCCTGGTACAACAAACGGCTATAAACTCTATAAAACTCTATAAACTCTATAGTTTATAGAGTTTATGGAGTTTTACACCAGCATCGCAGCTCTGGGTAGACGGTCGATTGCAATCTTTGGTACACGACCGTCGCATCTGTCCTTCAGTACGTCAACATGACCGTCACATCTGTCCTTCAGTACGTCAACATGACCGTCACATCTGTCCTTCAGTACATCAACATGACCGTCACATCTGGCCTTCAGTACGACAACGCGACCGTCGCGTCTGTCCTTCAGTACGACAACATGACCGTCGCATCTGTCCTTCAGTACATCAACATGACCGTCACATCTGTCCTTCAGTACGTCAACATGACCGTCACATCTGTCCTTTAGTACGTCAACGCGACCGTCGCATCTGTCCTTTAGTACGTCAACGCGACCGTCACATCTGTCCTTTAGTACGTCAACGCGACCGTCGCATCTGTCCTTCAGTACGTCAACATGACCGTCACATCTGTCCTTCAGTACGTCAACACGACCGTCGCATCTGTCCTTCAGTACGACAACACGACCATTTGCGACTCTCTCCTGTACGTGAATCAACTCTAGGAACGTGTCTTTAAAGAGTTGAAAACGCGTTCCTAGAGTTGATTCTAGGCGTCTTCAAAATCAATCGTTATATCTTGAATTTCTTACAGAAATACTTAGCAAACAAACGATGCTAATTGGGGGTGTCTTGGGAGAGGGTCGATTGGCCACTGGCCATATTCCTTGTGGCGATTAGCTAATGAGCTTTAAAGAGCCAACCTGACCTACTGGACAGTATAATATGTCATCCAACTCCATAATGATTGGCTAATGTTTTTGACCTATTGTCCAATCATAATTTGTTTTAACGGCTCCTGTTCTCATTGGTTTAGACACGTCACGTGATGCGGCGACGGATGTGACGTCAGAGTTTCGTAGAGCGCCATATCCTTTCTCGCCTTAGAAATATATTACTATTTATATGCATATAAAGTAAATCATAAATTTCAACAAAAACGCATTGCATTCTGAAGTAAATATAATCAGCAGTCCCCGTGGTGTTTAGACACTCGCCTGGCGTTTCGCAAGCGCTTTGTCCTGGGTTCGAATCCTGGCCGGGGAGGATTTACTGGGCTCCAATCCTTAACTGCAGCCTATGTTTACCCAACAGTAAAATGGGTACCTGGTTGTGAAACGATTTAGCAGGTAGTATTCCAGGGAACATAGGATTAAGGACTTGCCCGAAACGCTTCGTGTGCTTGTGGCTGTACAAGAATGTAAGAACTCTTGTATATACAAATTAATAAAATAAAAATAAAATAGTCTACTCTCATCTCTCAGTGGAGGCCACGGCACCATCACTGCCTCTCAGTGTGGGCACGGCTCCATCATTGCCTCTCAGTGTGGGCACGGCACCATCACTGCCTCTCGGTGGAGGCACGTCGCCACCACTGCCTCTCAGTGTGGGCACGGCACCATCACTGCCTCTCAGTGGTAGCCACGGCACCACACTGCCTCTCAGTGGTGGCCACGGCACCACCACTGCCTCTCAGTGTGGCCACGGCACCACCACTGCCTCTCAGTGTGGCCACGGCACCATCACTGCCTCTCAGTGGTGGCCACGGCACCACCACTGCCTCTGTGTGGCCACGGCACCATCACTGCCTCTCAGTGTGGCCACGGTACCACCACTGCCTCTCAGTGTAGGCCACGTCGCCACCACTGCCTCTCAGTGTAGGCCCACGTCGCCACCACTGCCTCTCAAGAAGGTATCTCTCCAGAATCTTTTATCCAGCTTACATGACTGTGCCTCAGCCGAGTATAGCCTTTGTTACAGAATAATTTACAGCCTTGCGCATATTCTCTCTCTCTAAAGTATCGTACCTCCGTGTTCTCACTATCTTTCGATATATCTTTACTGTTTTATACACATTTTTCCCCATAAAGAACTTCTCAGCTTCTCCCCTTGTATTGTCTAAGACACTTAACAGCTTGCGATCAGACCAGGCGCTGTTTATCCAGTAAACATTAGGGGTGTTTTGTGTTGGTGGTCTATCGCAGAGCGATCTACTGGCCGACATGTCCAGTGTTTTTAGTAGGGTAAAGCTGCTTGTGTGTGTGTTCTCTGTGTCACTGCCGCCTGCCTCACCTCCTGGCCCTCTTGATGTGTTCGCTAGACCCATTTGGACTGTTCCTCCTCTGCTGACTTTCTTGTCAAGGTCGCAGATGCACGGCGGCCTACTTAATGTCTTCCTTGGCCTGATGTTGATGCTGCTGCTCCCGCCACCTCTGCTACCGTTGCTGCTGCTGCTACTCTGCTGCTGCTGCTACCGCTGCTTGGTATGACCCGCTGCACGCAGATTGCTTAACCACACGCGTGCTGCTGTCACTCTGCTCCTTCATGTATTTGTTCATCTCTCATCTCGGTACACACCGCCTCCTTCACTGATCACCCTCTACTCGCGCCAAGAGTTTATTTGGCGGTGTGAGTGCAGGCTGGCGAGTGCCGCCGAGTGATTGGAGTGGTATTGAGAGGTCCAACATAATGCAGGAGCCAACAGCTTGCTGCCCCAGACGGAGATGAAGTAACCTACCTTCACCCGTAGTGGCCATGAGCCGAGCAATTTAGCTTGTTAGAAAATTTACATTCTTAAAGAGGCACTTATTGCGCGCCCGCCTGGCCGTGCTTGGGATAGCAATACTGTTCTTCACGTTCTTCAAGTTCTTCACGTTCTTCACGTTGGCGTTGACAGACAGCTCTGGCGTTAACAATACAAAGTTCTGTAATTGTTCGATTTACCTAACAAGTCTTACTTCTCTACATCAATTCAATATATATATTATACATATTTGTAAGAGAGAGTCTGTCTACAAAGAGCTAAATGCTTAGAGCCTCACCCAGATTTGCAGGGGGAAGGGTCTGCGGTACGGAACGGACATCGGCTGGTCGGGGGTAGGCCTAAGTTAAATGCTTTAAGCGGTATTAGCAAAAAAAGATGACATTACTTCAAATTAAAGCCTGGCACGTGCCTGGCCCATGTGTTCCGTGCCTGGCCGTGTGTTCACGTGCCTGGCCGTGTGTTCCCGTGCCTGGCCATGTGGTCACGTGCCTGGCCCGCGTGTTCCCGTGCCTGGCCGCGTGTTCGCGTGCCTGGCCGCGTGTTCGCGTGCCTGGCCGCGTGTTCGCGTGCCTGGCCGCGTGTTCGCGTGCCTGGCCGCGTGTTCGCGTGCCTGGCCGTGTGTTCCCGTGCCTGGCCGTGTGTTCCCGTGCTGTTTAATAGAGGGGAAATAATAGAGACTCAGCTGCTGTTGCATTCACCTACCCACCTCTGTCACGTCCCCCTTCATCTCCCTCCCTCCCTCTCACGCGGCCAGGCACGGAACACACGGCCAGGCACGGGAACACACGGCCAGGCACGGGAACACACGCCGCACAGCGAACACGGGCAGGCACGCAAACACGGCCAGGCACGCGAACACGCGACCAGGCACGCTGAACACACGGCCAGGCACGGGAACACGCGGCCAGGCACGTGACACATCGGCCAGGCACGGGAACACACGGCCAGGCACGTGAACACACGGCCAGGCACGTGGAACACATCGGCCAGGCACGTGAACACACGGCCAG
>WNGS01158441.1:28871-83498 GCA_020271785.1 Procambarus virginalis
CTCTCTCTCTCTCTCTCTCTCTCTCTCTCTCTCTCTCCTCTCTCTCTCTCTCCTCTCTCTCTCTCTCTCTCTCTCTCCTCTCAATTCTGGTATTAATCTTGTGGCAAACTTTTGAACATTTTTTCAAATTTTCATTTATGCTTCATAAGGTGTGGGTTCCCTGCTGTCGCTGCATACTCAGGTAATGGTCTCACATATGTAGTATGTGTGGATTTGAAATTCTCTTAGTTTAGATTTTTAAATGACATTCTTTTGTTTTGTAACTTCCATATGGTGCTAATGATGTCCTGTTCACATGAGCGTGTAGTGATTAGTGTTTGGATAATTTCTACTCTCAGGTGATTATGTGTAGTGATGGTAAGTGTTGTGTGGTTTGTTCTGTAGTGACGGTAGGTGTTGTGTGGTTTTGTTCTGTAGTGACGGTAGGTGTTGTGTGGTGGTGATGTGTAGTGACGGTAGGCGTTATGTGGTGGTGGTGGGAGTTTTGTGGTGATGTGTAGTGATGGTAGGAGTAGTGTGGTGGTGATGTATAGTGATGGTGGTGGGGTTGTGTGGTGGTGATGTATAGTGATGGTGATGTGTGTTGTGGTGGTGATGTGTATTGGTGATGTGTGATGGTGGTGTGTGGTGGTGAGTATAGTGATGGTAGATATTGTGTGGTGGTGTGATGTGTGGTGATGGTGGTGGGTGTTGTGTGGTGGTGGTGATGAGAAGTTAAGTATTTATGGAACATGGCTACAGTTACGAGGCTGGTTGTTACAGAGTAGATGTTTAGTGTTTCAGGTTGTGTGAAGTAAATACGGTTATAGTGATGATGGTTGTGACTAGATAAGATGAATACAGTGGTGAAGATAGTGTGTAGTAAATAGGGTTAGTGATGATAGTCATTTGTAGTGAAGATCGACACCGTTGACGACTGTGTTGTAAAGTTACAGTGAGGAAACTAGTGTATAATGAAGATGATTACAGTGAAGATATTGTGTGAAGTGAAAATGATTACAGTGAAGTTTTTGTGTGTAGTGAAGGTGGTTAGAGTGAAGATAGTGTGTAGTGAAGATGGTTAAAGTGAAAATAGTTTAGAGAAGATGGTTACAGTGAAAAATAGTGTGTAGTGAAGATAGTGTATAGTGAAGATGGTTACAATGAAAAATAGTGTGTAGTGAAGATCGTTACTGTGAAGATAGTGTGCAGTGAAGATGGTTACAGTATAGTGTGTGTGTAATGAAGATGGTTACAGTATAGTGTGTGTGTAGTGAAGATGATTACAGTATAGTGAGTAGTGAAGATGGTTACAGTATAGTGAGTGTAGTGAAGATGGTTACAGTATAGTGAGTGTAGTGAAGATGGTTTCAGTATAGTGTGTGTAGTGATGATGGTTGCAGTGAGGATATAGTGGCTATTCACGTAGTTGTGCTTGTATGGGGTTGAGCTCTGCTCTTTCGGCCCGCAAACTGTCAATCAATCAACTGTTACTAACTAATTTTTTTCCACACACCACACACACATACAAAACACACACACGCACGAACGCACACACACACACACAGACACACACACAGACACACACACACACACACACACACACACACACACACACACACACACACACTTAAACCTCACTTTGCTGATAGACAGAAGAGTTAGGGGGAGACAAGATCACCACATTCAAGATTCTCAAGGGAATTGATAAGATAGATAAAGACAGGCAGTTTAATACAAGGGGCACCGCACTAGGGGACACAGGTGAAAACTGAGTGCCCGAATGAGCCACAGAGATATTAGTTTCCACTTTCGCGCATTTATAACTAGCCGGGTCGTTATAAGTTGTTCTTACGGTTCCGCATTTTTAACCATTATTTTAGTTAAAATAAAAATATTTGTATAAAATTCATTTTCTATCCGATTTTGTTTTTCAAATTCTTAAAATGTTCCCCATGAAATTTCCGTTCTCACACAACTCCCATCAGGCATCTCGGCCTACCCGGTCACGTGGTCGGCCCATTGTTTTGTTGTCACGCCCAGTGCCCACATCACGCTCCCCTCGCGTCGCAAATTTGACCGCTTTACGCATTTCTTTCCGTTCTCGTGTGATTATAACCCATTCAATACGTTGAAAATGGATGCTGAACAAGGAACAAGCAGTGGTACTCAAAAAGAGGTAGGAAATCGCAGAAAGAAGAGCAGATCGCCATGATCCATAATCAGTATCGTGGGGTCAAGCTCACTCCCTCCAAGATTCCTGCTCTTGTTGAGGCTTTTCCAGATTCAGATGACGATGAATTTGAGGATGATGAACCAGAATGTGACTTGCTTGTTGATGTTTCCTCAAGTGAGCAAGATAGTTCGTCTGAGAGTGAGGATGAGAGTGAGGAGGAACCCCCAGCCCGGCCACGCGGAAAGAGGACGTGTCCGGTACGGAAGAGGGCTAGGGTGAGTGATGAGTGGAATCGTAGCAATACTCCTCCCATCGTTGGTGCATTTTCTGCAACCCCCGGCATAACAATTCCACCACCAACTACTCCATTGCAGTTCATACAGTTATTTTTACTAGAGCTATAGTAGAATATCTGGCTTATGAAACAAATTTGTATGCCACACACATGATGCACCTCGTGGCTCGCTCATCACAAAAGCTTGGAAACCTGTGTGTGTGAAAGAAATGGCCCGATATTTGGGGCTGTGCATACTGATGGGGGTAAACAGGCTGCCTACAATGAGGATGTACTGGCAGACGAACCAGATGTGGCATGCTCGCTTCTTCAACGTGTTTATGTCATCTCCGCGTTTCCAAATTATTTCCAAGTTCTTTCACATGTATAACAATAAGGCAGTTCCAGCGAATAATAGTGATAGGTTGATAAAAGTGAGACCAGTGATGGATTATTTGTCTAAGAAATTTATGTCTATATATATTCCAAAGAAAGAATTGAGTCTCGATGAAGGTACAATGCCATGGCGGGGCCGCCTCTCGTTCAAGGTATACAATCCCAACAAGCCACCAAATATGGTGTAAATTTTATATGTTGGCCGAGGGCACATATGGCTACATATATAATTTTGATGTGTATTGTGGCATAGGAAAAACCACAGTCGAAACCGTCACGGGGTTGATGGCGCCCCTAGTCAACAAGGGTTATCATCTGTATATGGATAACTACTATAACTCGGTTGCCCTGACACAACAATTACGTGAAGTTGGAGTTTACACATGTGGAACACTTAGACTGCAACGTGGCGCCCCCAAGGATCTGCAACAACTGGCAAAGGCTAAAATGGCAACAGATACCACCCTACACAGGCGTAAGGATAACACATTTATCATAGTATGGAAAGACAAGCGCCCCGTCACTGTCATCACCAATCTGCACAATGCCGACACAACAGAAGTAAATCGCAGGAAACGTGTTCGTATGCGAAACGGGAGAACTGGACTCCAACTTGTGAAAGTGAACAAACCCAAGGCCATATGTGATTACAATCGGTACATGAAAGGTGTTGATCATTTCGATCAAATGATCAAGTATTACGAGTTTGCCAGAAAACACACAAATGGACCAAGAAGATTACTTTTTATTTTCTACAAATGGCTTTGCACAATGCATACGCATTGTATAAGAACTACTCCACTGATGTAAAAAAGCTCACTTTTCTGGAGTTTCACGCAATAGGAATCAAATCCTTATTGATGTGGAAAAGTGATGACTGGCCAGAACCACAGGCATACCCCATGCTCCAGACATAGATGCCAACGTAGCTGCTCCAGACGCTAGCAACGTAGCTCGTCCTGCTGACGCGGCACCTCCAACAGCCGGCCCATCTGGTTCGAGGCGGGCTCTGTTCACATCGAACACCTCAAGCCCAGTCATCATCACACAATTCTGAACAGGAGTTCGATGACATAGAACCCTTGACTTGACGGATGTGACAGAAGATGTAACCAACAGTCTTGTCATTCCTGAAGAAGACACGATTCCTGTTGTTCCCTACAAACAAAACGAATTGTAGATTCAGAACATAGACTGAACTACAAGTTGACGCATGAAATTATCGACCTGAAAAACGTAAAAGGTGCCGTGTTTGTAACAAGTCTGGCATAAGGAAGGACGTCAAACTCGCATGTAAAACTTTGATGTGGCACTGTGCGCTGTACCTTGCTACACAAGGTACCACCGCAGGAAGGTATTTTGGTGGAGAAAAAGTAACCACCCCGCAACAGCTTCACTCCACCAACGAAACATCTGTTGAGCAACTTCAGGATATCAGGCCTGAAGATGGTGGAGTGAAGAAAAATGCTCAACTGTTGGTCTACAATCAACATATACATGGTAAGTACACCTATTTGGAATTTTATTTATCATCAATAACATATTATATTATACGTAGTATTGTAGACAATTTATTTGCGAATGTTTGGTACAAAAATGAATATTATATCACCTAACTTCTATGACTAAGCAGGAAAAAACACAAAGTATTTTTTCTGTGTGCGGGTGTGGCGGGTGTGGCTCTGGGTGTGCCGGGCGTGTTGCGGTGGGTTCGCTTTACCGGTTCATTTTGCTATGACCAGGCAAATATTTTTATTTGTTTCGTTTATGTCTGTGTAGGAATTTTACTGTGATCACTGTCATACAAATAAAATTGTGTTTAGACAAGTATAAACTTGACAAACATGGAACAAACGAACCCATTGGGTTCGTTTTTGCCGCGCACGCATAATGAGCGACGTTGTTTTTATTTGGCGCAATTCGTACATATGCTTTTTACATTTTTTATACTTTTCTTCTTATAGAAATTTTATTGCGAACACATTGGTACAAAAAACCAATACGGACATAGAAAATAAGGCCGGGACACATATAAATGTATAAACTTTCCAAGCGTGATTTCCCACATGTGTTTTCGCTGGTGCGCTCGCGGGTAACTCATTGTCAACTTCCCACACTCTTGCGGGTGGGCAACGACCTAGAATATACATTCATATGCATATGTCCGTATAGAGAATTTTATTGCGATTCCAATGATACCAAAATTAACGATGTAGGACGACTGTGGGCTTCACAACCATTAATAGAATGGAAACTTTTGTTGCTGTTTGGCGCTCTCGGCGAGTAATGTCAATACTTTTTTATGTGGTGCAGATATGCCTTATGATTTGCCGCCATTTTATCATATGTTTCTTATAGACAATTCTATTGCGAACACAGTGATACCAAATTTAAATACGTAGGTCAACAAATAGTGTCAGGACAGTAAAAACAGTATACACGTTTTTGTCTCACCGCTTGGCCTCCCGAGGCCCGAAAGCACAAGACCAATGTTTTTTTTCTNTTTGACCTCTGGTTCCCTCTAAAGAACCCAGAGTCGTAACACTCCCCCCTTCAGAGAAAAAAAAATGTGACTACTAGAATAGTAGTCATATTTTTTTTGTAAGAGTATACAGAATAAAATGGACATCCATGACATAATAGAAAATCAACCAACAACAATTTCTGTCAAAAAAAAAATTACAAGGGAATTCTCTGAAAGAAAAAAACATACACAAAACAAAAAAACACAAAGGAAGTAAATAAATTGGACACGGGATATTTAATGTCACAGGAGAACTACTAAAAAAATAACTAAAGCATGACATTTGGTATGGCTTCCTGCGGCTCAGATGAATGTACTCAGGCAAGCGGGACAGAGCGTCGGCTATCACGTTGAGCCGGCCGGTAGGTGGATAATAGATAGATTAAAGTCCTGTAGGTACAATGCCCACCTGAGGATGCGTTTATTTTTCTGCTTCATCTGATTCATGAAAACTAATGGGTTATGGTCCGTGTACACTTCACTATATTACCTGTGAGGTACACTTCGAACTTTTTGCAAGTTAGCACTAGCGCCAACGCCTTTTTCTATCACTGAATAATTGCGCTGCGCCTTGTCAAATTTCACAGAGTAATAATATACTGGGTGTTCCACTTTATCATCCCCAGTTTGCAACAACACTGCACCAGCACCCGAGTCAGACGCGTCAACTTGAATTTTAACGGACGGTCGAACCTTGGACTAGCAAGCACTGGGGCGGAAGCTAAGATCAATTTCAAGTTTTTAAATGCCTCTGCACAGTCCGATGACCACTTTAATTTAACGGCCTTCCGCAACAAATCTGTGAGAGGAGTGGCCAACTGGAAAAGTTCTGACAAAAGCGTCGGTAGTACGCACACATACCGATAAATCGTTGAATGTCCTTTTTAGACCTGAGCACTGGATAGTCCAGAATAGCACTAATTTTGTCTTGTCGAGGTAACACTTTTCCTTGGCCCACTTCATAACCGAGGTACGTCACTGTGCCTTGGCCAAAATGACACTTTTTAGCATTTAAGGTTAGATTTGCATGTTTCAACACTGTGAACAACTGGCGTAACCTAGCTATGTGGTCAGCCCAATTAATATCAAAGAGCACAATATCATCTAAATACGCCCGACAATTTGGCACATTAGCGAGCAAAGAGTTCATTAGCCTCTGGAACGTGGCAGGGGCATTACGCAAGCCGAATGGTAACACTTGATACTCAAACACACCCTCGGGTGTCACAAACGCCGTTAGTGTTTAGCACGTTCAGTGAGAGGGATTTGATAGTACCCTCTCGAAGATCGAACTTGGATACATACGTGGCGTTCCCGATTTCGTCGATACAGTCCTCGAGACGTGGCAACGGATAGGCGTCCACTATGGTCGCTTGTTGAGCTGCCGATAATCGGTGCATAATCGCCAGGAGCCATCTGGTTTGGGGACCAAAAGGCAGGGCGAGCACCAAGAGCCCTGGCTCGGCCTGATGAGGCCGTGCTGGAGCAAGAAGTCGACCTCCTTACGGACGATGGCCTTCTTTTCCGGACTCATCCGATAGGGTTGAAGGCGAAGGGGGTGTAGTCCGTCAACTCGACATCATGGTAAATGGCATCAGTCTGGGTCGGGACCTCCCCGAACAGACTGGAGAATTCGTCAAGCAACGACTGCACCTCGTCACGTTGGGACATCTGCAAATGGGACAGTCCCTCCTCCACAGCATTCACAGAACTAGAATTATTGAGAATGAGATTAGTTGGGTCCCCAGAACAATCATCCCCTCCCTCACTGGAAATGGAAACATTGGTTAGTGCAATGGGCCTGGGGCCCTGGAACTTCTTCAGCCGATTCACGTGTACGAGCATTACCTGTTTACGCTTATCAGAGTGTCTCACTTTGTACGTGAGGTCCCCAGTCTTCTCTGTCACAATGTAGGGGCCCTCGTACTTGTGGGACATAGTGCTCCCCAGTCGAGGCTTTAGTACCAGGACAGGGTCACCGGGCTGAAATACCCGCAACTTAGCCTTGGCATCGTTCCGTTCTTTCATATTCTCTTGGGCCTTCCCAAGATACTTTAGTGCCGCAGCCTTGCAGTCCTTGAGTCTCTGGTGGTGTTGCGCAAAGAAAGCCGAACCTTCGGTTAACGTTACGTTCCCTAACAGATTCTCCTGTAACATTTGCAAGGGTCCACGAACTTTATGGCCAAAGACTAACTCAAAAGGAGAGCAACCCAGTGAACTTTGCAACCCCTCCCTAGCAGCAAACAAAACATACGGCAAGTTCTCGTCCCAGAAGGTATGGGAACTCTCGCACGATGTCTTCAACATCTGCTTCAGAGTTAGATGGAACCTTTCAATGACCCCCTGACTCTGTGGATGGTATGGGCTGGAAACCTTATGAGTTATTCCATGGTCCTTACAAAATTGTTCAAAAATATCAGACTTAAAGTTAGTACCATTGTCAGTCTGCACAACCCGAGGCAGTCCAAAAGTGGAAAAAAATTGCAACATACGAGCAACAACAGTCTTTGCTCGGATGTTCCTTACAGCAAAAGCCTCTGGGTAACGAGTCGTGATACACATCATCGTAATTAGATAAATATTACCAGACTTAGTTCTAGGTAATGGACCAACACAGTCCATTACCACATGAGAAAATGGTTCCTCCGGCACGACAATAGGCTTAAGAGGAGCTTTAGGTGGAGTCTGGTTTGGTTTCCCAACAAGTTGACATGCAATACATGCATTACAAAATTTTGCCACATCGCTTTTCAGCTTGGGCCAGAAAAAGTACTTGCAGATTTTGTGATACGTAATATTAATGCCTTGATGTCCCCCATAGGATCATCATGGGCAGCTGACAAAACTCTTTCTCTATAGCAGGTCGGCAACATAACCTGGTGGACTACCTCCCACTCATTTGACAAGGGAGCACTCTGAGGTCTCCATTTTCTCATCAAAATCCGATCATTGTAGTAGTACCCAGTTGCTGCGTCTACAATTTCCTCCTTAGAGACGGCTGTCTCGTGACAATCTGCAAGACTGGGGTCAGCTTTCTGTAACTCACTCAAGGAGGCGTCCAGGCCTTGGTCAGATGTCATTGGCCGAGGCTCAACAGTGTTCTCCTCCACCTCCCCACTACTCTCGGTAGGCGGGGGTGACAGGCTCTCCACAATGTCCTCGGCCCCGTCATCGAGTCGGGCCATGAACGTGTCCGCAAGGTCCACTGGGCTTTCACCACTCGGAAGGTCCCTCGTGTCCTTGGGATTTACCACCTTGGCAAGCACAGGGCTGCCCTTACATTTAAGTCCCATAGACCTAGTCACCACGCACGCAGGGTACACAACATTATCCTCTGCGGTGGGTGAATCCAGGCAAACCTTTGGGGTAGGCAACATAACAGGCAGTCTGGAGTCCCCTACCTTATCCCCGGCTAAATCATTACCCAATATTACATCAACATTAGGGAAAGGTAGGTACGAAGTGACTCCGACTGTACAAATACCCTTGTGGAAATCAGATTCCAGGGTAACCTTACGGAGGGGTACTGCTCGAGTATCACTAGTGACACCCTCGACCAGTACCACCTCTCCAGTGTCGAGAGTATTGGCACCTTGCAAAGCACTCTCTAAAATTAAAGTCTGGATGGCACCGGTGTCTCGGAAGATCACCACGTCCCTCCAGGAAGAACCCTCAGACAAAAGTAGTCTCCCTTTCGATAAGAATGGGGTAAGCAGGTCCAACCACTGTGGGTTGGAAGTCTTACTCCCTAACCCTTCAGAAGGCCTCAAGCCCTGTGTCACAACGAGAGCATTGGGTCTTTTTTCCGGGTACAATTGCCAACAACGGCTAATATGGTGGGTTGAACTTTTACAATGACCACAGAAACGTCGGGGAGAAGAGACATTACTAACCGAATTACCCTTCGGTTCACTCTTTAGTGTTGTGGGGGTAGACAATTTAACAGGGTTAGTTATGTCTGAAACAGAAGGTGCATTAGGTGAAGGTTTAGAATGAGCTGGTCTGGACTGGCTGTGGGTATAAGTTTTGTTACTCTGTGGGGTAAAATTATTTTTATTGGGCCTTTTGCCCGCCAACTGGTAGTTTTCTGCCATCTTGGCCAAGTCCCCTATTTTAGAATTTAACTCTACCCTTCCTCTAAGGTATTGCGAAATATATTCTGGCATACTATCTATAAAGTGTTCTACTAAGACTACATTTCTGAGTGCCTGGTATGTTTCGGCTTTAGCCGAGCGAATCCATTTATCAAACAATCTAATTTGCTCATTGGCAAATTCAGTGAACGGTTGGTTGTGAGTGGGCCTAAGGTTGCGATAAGTTTGGCGGTGAGCTTCAGGAGTAATTTCGTACGCCCTCAAAATTCTTTCCCTGACTTCATCATATACAAAACACTCGTCGTCAGGCATATTAATAAAAATATCTTGTGCTTTACCCCTAAGCCGCCCCTGCAAGATTTTCACCCACTCTTCCCTTGGCCAGTTCATGGACATGGCTAGTCTCTGAAAATGGTTAAAAAATCTTTCAGGGTCTGACTCTGAAAATTCAGGCAAGTTGTGTTTTTTATCGGAATGTCTGGAGTTCGAGTCCCCAGTAGGTGGTACCATTCTTGCCGCCTCATTTTTGAGCCTTTGCTCTTCCACTTTAGCATTTTGTTCTGCTACTCTGGCCTCTTGCTCTGCCAGTCTTAACTTGGCTAGTGTTAATTCTAATTCTATATTTCTACTCACTGCACTTTCCCCTGAATTGGGTTCGCATAAAATTGTATCACTTGGCACTAGTTCTTGGTCTATACAATGCCGTAAAATTTCATTCATCAAAATCCACTTTCTATCTGCGTCATTTAATTCTAGGCCAAATTCCTTGCCTAACAATATTAAATTTGCTTTGTTGAGCTTCTTTATCTCTATCACTGAAGGGTTCATTGCCAGTCTCTGCATTTCAGATGACATGACTAAAAATTTTAGCTCCTAGCCACAGAAAAAATTAAAAATTAAAAAATTGGAAAAAACAAAAATTTGCACGGCCCCTAACACAAGGCCACACTAACCTTAATCGTGAAGAGATCCAGCTGGGTGTCCAGTCAGTGCAAAGAATGTTCTACGCCAGATGAGCTGGACCCTAGGCTAGCCCACAACCGTTCTGCGGAAACAAGAATTTTTAGTTTTGGCACTCAAAAATCTAATTTTTTACAATAATAACGTTCCTCCCGGACAGGCCAACCACTTGTTATGAACAATAGTGGGCTTGCTATGGGGAACTTGGTACTATTAAGGGGTAAGGGTAAGACTAGAGGTATCAAGATATGGGAGAACAAAAGGCCCGGCCCCCAAAGTAAAATATCCACAATAATAATTGCTTGCTACTAAACCTGGTTAGTCTAGGAAATGATTATTGTACTCCCACACAGGAATAAGGGATACTCTGTTCAACTTACTTATTTATTAACCCCTTAACACCCCCCATACACAATCTCACCAATAACAATTTAATACTAACTTTACCACCCAATCTTACGTTAAAAGCCTTGGTCCACATAGACAGGATACAAGGTTTACACTGAAAGCAAGCTAGGGTAAAGCTCTACTATAACACACTAGAGTCAGCCTAGGGTAGGGGACCACGTGGTACACTGGGACCCCAGTTAGCATAACAGGTACAAAATACTTAAATATACTTACTACACCCCAGGTATACTACTCTACACATATAACGATAGGTATGCCACAATATAACCACAAAAATAGCAAAGAAAACTTAACCAGACGAAGATACAGAAAAAATAAATAAGAGGAGGGAGAGGCACTTCCTTCCACCACAACCAGTCAGCCGAGAAGAGCGTCTCCCGTCTCCGAAAGCTATGCTGCCAGCAGACTGTTCAACTAATCATACTGGTGCCCGATACTAAATTTACTCAGGTTTACTTTACAAATGATTAGACAGTATTAGTAAACATAGTTGATGCCTATTTTATTATTTAATAAACAACCCCAAGCTCAATCTTTAAATACTCTTTGAGAAACAAGAATAGTCTTACGACTGGCAGGGAAGATACAAACAACTAACTCTCTCTATGCGTGCCCTGCCATATTCTCGATAATAAGCTCAATTTTGACCTCTGGTTTCCCTCTAAAGAACCCAGAGTCGTAACAGTGTCTTGGTTTCAGGGGTACAGTCATCGCCTTCCCACAGGTTCCTCAGTACCTGCAGAGGGCCTTTAACTGTGCGACCGTACAAAAGCTCGAAGGGTGAAAACCCTGTGCTAGCCTGTGGCACCTCCCTGTAGGCAAACAACAAAGGGTTGATATACCTGGGCCACTCCCGAGGCTGTTCGATGCACATTCTCTTCAACATCTTCTTGAGAGTGCCATTGAAGCGTTCTACCAAACCGTTTCCCATAGCATGATAAGGCGTGGTGAGGGATGCTCTCGCTGTGAGCAGATGTCTGACTTGGTCCATCATCTCGCTGGTAAACTGTGTCCCTCGGTCGCTATGGATCCACTCAGGTATACCAAGGCGACTAAAAAAACCTACCAAGGCTTCCGCTACCGTTGACGTCTCGATGTTCTTCAGGGCAGCTGCTTCTGGGTACCTTGTTGCGTGATCGACCATGGTCAGGATGTACTTACTGCCGTCCGTTGCACTCGGTATGATCGGACCAACCAGATCAATGCTGACCAGCTTGAACGGCTGATCAATGATGGGGAAGGGCTGAAGCTTCCGGGCTTCACCCGTCCTCGATCAGTGGTGCGCTGACAGGTGTCACACGAGCGAGTGTAACGCTGTATTTCCCAGTAATTCCTGGCCAGTAGAACACAGCTTGTATCCTCGCACTGGTCTTTGCGTGACCCATATGACCTCCCATCAGAGCTTCATGACCTAAGCGAAACACAGCCAGTCTATGCTCCTGTGGAACAACGAGTTGATCCCAAGTATCGTGGGGCGTCTCAACTCTGCGCACGAGTTTCCCATTATGGTGCAAGTACCAGTACTTGCGTTCCTGGTGTTGGAAAACCCTTTTCTCCTCAGCATACTTACGTATCTGGGCTAGTGTTGGGTCGCTCCCTTGGGCATCAATAAACTCCTTTGCAGACACTCCTGAATGTCTCGTAATTTCAAAGGTTTTTCTGGGCGAGTCGGCTTGTTGCTCTGTGACCTCGTAGTGACAGCTGCCACGAGCGAGTTACCTGTTAATGGAGTTGCTGTTTCTTCAACCAGAGGTTTTGCTTCTTTCTCCATAACTTCACAGCTTACCTTCTCTCCCTTATCTTCAGCTGGGTGAGGGTGTGGTCACTCCCTGTGACGTCATCCCGGGCGAGTCGCCTTGGGATCAGCTGGCTGGGGACGGCTGCATACAGCTGAGGCAGCGTCCTCACGCTCCCCCGTTTTCTTCGAGGGTGGACTCGGGCAATCAGAGATTCCCGGAACATTTCCCAATAATAATCCATATACAGCACGTTCCTGTTGAACGGCACGGATTTTACCTTTGATGTAAGGTGTGTCGACCCACACATACACCTCCACCATCTCTTTAGTATAGCCATTTGGGAATTTGACATAGATATGTCTACCTGTCTCAGATCCTGGCTGTACTAGGCTCTTTCTTACCATGTGAGTAGTGGCGCCTTTGTCACGGAAGATTTTCGCCGATTTTCCGTTAACATTTCCGTCCACCACCTCAAGGGTCCAAGCTAGTGGATCCTTTCCAACGTTGGGATGATTCTTACCACTTGAGCTCACACCTGCTATGTAACCTGATTTCGGTTTTACCTTGCAATCAGCTGCACGATGACCTGGCTTACCACAGGTGTAGCACTTGTGCACATGCTTGTTGGAGGAGTTTCCCTGCTCCCCGACACACCAGTCTTAAGCTTAGCTCTATCGCCAATACCTGTAGCATGATGCTTCTCGTGCGGCTTCACCCCTTTCACCTGTCTCCTGGCCCCAGCCCACAGATCAGCTTGCTTGGCCATAGACAGATTTGACACAATTTCTTGCTCTTTGAGCTTGACACGCAGAGACGATTCGCATGCTTCTAAGAACTGTTCACGAATCATCAGTTGATAGAACTCCATGCTCCCAGGAGCAGTCTCCATGAGTTCACAGTAACGGTTTAGACTCGATTCTAACCGCTGTAACATGAGCACATATGTCTCACCTTTTTGCAATTGAGCCCTACGGAAATTCTCTAGCATCCGGTCTGCAGTTATGCCAAAACCGTTCAGCAGCGCTGTTGTCAATGCCTCGTAATCTCCGCGCTGGTGCGGACCCAGACTGTGGTAGATAGTTAATGCCCTACCCTTTAACAATGCACTAAGAGCGAGTGCCCACTTTGATCTTTCCCACCCGCAATCAGCGGCGTGACCTTCGAAACGCTTGATGTATGCATCCATCGAGTCGTCCCTCTCATCAAAGTTAGCTAGTTTAGGTAGTTTGACAGTCTTACCTTGTTCAACGTTAGTCTCCGTTGAACGACCACTTGTCTGGTCATCCTGCCTTGCTTGCAACTGCATGCGAGCTATGCGTTCAGTACTTTCTCGGTTCTGCTGATCAGTCCAGCGTTTGTTTTCTCTCTCTTGCTGATCAGTCCACAGTTTACTTTCTCTGTCCTGCTGATCAGTCCAGAGTTTCATAGCTTGCTCTGCTACTTTATTCCCTTCGAATCCCAACTCCCTAACTTGGTTACGGTATTCCTCTAAGGTGAATAATTGCGAGCCTGTAATACCTACTCTTTGAGTTGGTGTCGTCCACAAGGACCTTTTGGGCCGAGATTCTTCCCCATAGAATCCCCCCAACGGAGTATTTAAAGGGCTAGATTCCCGCGTGACTCCGTTTTCTTCCGCAGCGCGCGTGATTCTAGTGACATCATTCTCGGTGACGTCACCCACAGGGGTCTCTACCTCCAAGTTGTCTCTCACTGGGGTCTCTCCCACTGTGTTATCTCTCACTGGGGTCTCACCACCGATAGCTTCATCCAGTGTGATGAGACTCGTGCACGCCACCTCAGCACTACCCTGCATGTGTGCTTGTAGCATCACCTCTTCCACGGCCCTCATGTGCTGTTCCACTCGTTCCTTACACTCTAGCTCAGTAAGAGTGTTGTAGTCGTCAGGTCTACGAGCGGTCAAGGCCAAGTGAAGATGCAGGTAGCGCTGTTTGTACATTCCACACTCAGACATACTGGTGGTGTGTGTACCTAACAGGGTGTTAAACATCCTCTGAATACTGCTCGTCACTTTTGAATTTTCAGGGAAAATTTAAGTGCGAAATTTTACTGTACAACCTAGCTCATAGGTTCCAACTAAGCCTAACACGTTGGGCGCCAGATGTGGGGGTTTTTCTTTTTTTTGCTGTCACGACTGCAATGCGTACGTCGCCAATGTACATGTGGCAGACGCTTCACGAAGCTGTCGGAATTAGCAGACTAGATAAATACGAGAGCAACCGTACAGGGCCTGGGAGCAAGGTCGAGTTAGAGTCCTTGTGGGTCTCTTCTCAGACTAGCCTCACCTGGTCCTGCTCCACGTTGGTCGTTGGAATCTCCTCAATGATGTAACACTTTAAGGGACTCCTAGGGTCCTCATCAAATTTATAGTTTAGTGACTTACAGGCAACTCGGTGTTGAAGACACCTAGAGCTGAAGGCTGGAGTAATATTGGCAGTATTCAGAAGTGGTTCAACGGAAACACCGCATAAAGCTTAACAGTAGTTTATTTACTAACTTAACCACTAATACACAGGGTGCTTGATTTACTTTCGATTGGCGTCAGCAAAGCTATGGTTGCATTAGCGAGACTCTTGACGTCTGGCTAATCGACTCGTATCCACTCGTGGAGAAACACCTAACTTAACACAGTTGACAGCCAATCATTAACACGGCAACCTAACTGCCGGTATGCAAAGGGATCACAAGAGTTCCAACCGGATACTCGGTAATGATGATATGCAATAACACAATAATAATCACGCAATACTAAATGTGTGGTGTATGTGAAGCTCACATTCACAGACGAGTGAAATGCAGTGATACCACACAGATAAACACGCATACACCGTCGATTCACCTATAACCTGCGACAGGTATAAGAAGGTGAGAACTGTGGTTGATCCCTCAGATCAACACAGACACAATAAACAATGACAAGATCTTGTACTTACAGATAAGGTACCTTTCCTTACGCACTCACTCAGACTCGTTTATACAAGCACTCGTAGGTGGCCTGATAGCTGGTTTCGCTCGTAGACACGGAGGGTACTCGCAGTATCTTGAGATGATTTCGTGAGTAAAGCGTGCTGTATGCTTAACAGACAGACACACGCGCACACACTGGCACTGACGGTGCGTGAGGTGGTGACGTCACGTAGGAGCTAGGGCGGCGGCGGGCGCTCGAGGTACTGAGGTACACGCTCTGGATGAGTGGCGGTACCATGCACTACACTGTACACTGTGGTAATGTCACACACAGATTACTTAGACGGCGGCACTGCCTTAGTTCACTCTAGGTCACTCACGACGATCTTTGTCACCAGGGGTTACCTGATACCAGTCTGTTTCGCTCTGGAGATTTGTCACTTTAGGCTTCTAAACAATATATTCCCACTCGTGATTCTGGCGAGTGTGTGGTATATCGCAAAGACGCTGAGTTAACTTGACGGTGAGGGTTAGACGGTGTTCAGTCTATTGGCCGGTAGAACAGAACACGTCCACTTTGCAAGAGATCCCTCACAAGAATGAATCTTGCCTGAAGCTCCGGGCGTCTCGTGGGCACACACAAAAGAGTTACAATTGACCAATAGCATTGCAGCAAATGAGCGGGAACCAATCATATTAGCTCGTTCGATGAGCAGTAGCAGGAGTGACGTCATGAACACGTCATAGCTGTTATTCAACATCGCGCCGGTTGACCCCAGAGGTCAGACGCTGCTGGCGTCTCCCCTCGGTCCCACGCGGGCACCAGCCATGTACTCACTGACCCTTGATGGACAGTATGCTTAACTTCTTCCTGTATCTACTTCCTGCCTAGACATACGGCGGCCTACGTATTACGAAAGTATTCCTGGTTAAATGGGCATTCTGGAGATACCCAACATGCCAGAAAACTATCCAGGATTAAGAGAGATAGGCTTTGTGCACAAGATCAGTGCACTGTGCACTGCAATGAGCCATTCAAGTCAGCTGTGGGAGGATCTTGGGAGACATACTCCCACATCATAGCTAATAAAGCCAAGACTGAACCAAAGCTACTACACAGTCACATCAGGAGGAAGACAACAGTGAAGGAACAGGTGATGAAACTTAAGGTGGGCGAGGACAGGTACACAGAGAATGACAAAGAGGTGTGTGTGAAGAACTCAACAAAAGGTTCCAGGAGGGCTTTACAATAGAACAGGGAGATATCACGGCGCTGGGAGAGGTGGCAGCAAACCAGGTGACCTTGGATAGGTTCGAAATTACAAGAGATGAGGTCAAAAAGCACCTATTGGAGCTGGATGTGAGAAAAGCTGTTGGGCCGGATGGAATCTCGCCATGGGTATTGAAAGAGTGTGCAGGAGCACTTTGCTTACCACTCTCCATAGTGTATAGTAAGTCACTGGAAACGGGGGACCTACCAGAAATATGGAAGACTGCTAATGTAGTACCAATATACAAAAAGGGTGACAGACAAGAGGCACTGAACTACAGGCCAGTGTCCTTAACTTGTATACCATGCAAGGTGGTGGAGAAGATTGTGAGAAAAAACCTAGTAACACATCTGGAGAGAAGAGACTTCGTGACAACCTATCAGCATGGGTTCAGGGAGGGTAAATCTTGCCTTACAGGCTTAATAGAATTCTACGATCAGGTGACAAAAATTAAGCAAGAAAGAGAAGGGTGGGCGGACTGCATTTTTTTGGACTGTCGGAAAGCCTTTGACACAGTACCCCATAAAAGGTTGATGCATAAGCTGGAGAAACAGGCAGGAGTAACTGGTAGGGCGCTCCAGTGGTTAAGGGAGTACCTAAGCAATAGGAAGCAGAGAGTTACAGTGAGGGGTGAGACCTCAGACTGGCGTGAAGTCCCCAGTGGAGTCCCACAGGGCTCTGTACTTGGACCTATCCTGTTTCTGATATACGTAAATGATCTCCCAGAGGGTATAGACTCATTCCTCTCAATGTTTGCTGACGACGCCAAAATTATGAGAAGGATTAAGACCGAGGAGGACAGCTTGAGGCTTCAAGAAGACCTGGACAAACTGCAGGAATGGTCGAACAAATGGCTGTTAGAGTTTAACCCAAGCATTAATGTAATGAAGATAGGGGTAGGAAGCAGGAGACCAGATACAAGGTACGATTTGGAAGATGAAATACTTCAAGAGTCAGAGAGAGAGAAAGACCTGGGGGTTGATATCACGCCAGACCTGTCCCCTGAAGCTCATATCAAGAGGATAACATCAGCAGCATATGCCAGGTTGGCTAACATAAGAACGGCCTTTAGAAACTTGTGTAAGGAATCTTTCAGAACATTATATACCACATATGTCAGACCAATCCTGGAGTATGCGGCTCCAGCATGGAGTCCCTATCTAGTCAAGCATAAGACTAAACTGGAAAAGGTTCAAAGGTTTGCCACCACTAGTACCCGAGCTGAGAGGTATGAGCTACGAGGAGCGACTGCAGGAATTAAACCTCACTTCGTTGGAAGACAGAAGAGTTAGGGGGGACATGATCACCACATTCAAGATTCTCAGGGGAATCGACAGGGTTGATAAAGACAGGCTGTTTAACACAAGGGGCACACGCACTAGGGGACACAGGTGGAAGCTGAGTGCCCAAATGAGCCACAGAGATATTAGAAAGAACTTTTTTAGTGTCAGAGTGGTTGACAAATGGAATGCATTAGGAAGTGATGTGGTGGAGGCTGACTCCATGCACAGTTTCAAGTGTAGATATGATAGAGCCCAATAGGCTCAGGAACCTGTACACCTGTTGATTGACAGTTGAGAGGCGGGACCAAAGAGCCAGAGCTCAACCCCTGCAAGCACAACTAGGTGATTACACACACACACACACACACAGTTTGTTAACGAAATAAAAAACAATTATAGGAATATGTTTATTAAACAAAAAAGATTATATTCAGATAATCATTTAACAAATCACTCTGTGAGAGAAGCATCCTTAAATCTCTGGGCAAATATTTTCTCCCTGTGCAGGAGGTCAAAGACCTTATCGGCCTTCAGCAAGTTTTCGGTCGCGCGGCACCTTCTGCCAAAGCGGCGGCGGAATGCGCCGGCGGCAATCCAGTTCTTTCCCTCTTTCCTAAACACCCAACTCTCGTAGGCCCAGTCCTCAAGGACGTGTACCTGACTGATGATATTATCTGCGAAGCGGACAGACTTGGTTTTCTTCTGGTGGCGGCCATCGTCGCCAGAGACCTTTTCCTTCTCCATAGTAGGCCGCTTCACACTATCAAGAACCAGAAGAACACATCTGGTAATAATATACCAGATGCAAGAATTATAGTCATGCTAATAGTTCGACTGGTCTAGTAAGTGCGGTGCCTTGTTGTAGTGATGTACTCACATCTTACGTCTTTTACATTTAAATGATTCCTTTGTTAACTTTATCTATTCTCTGCAAGAGCTTGTACGTAGTTAAAGAGTCCCCTCTGTCTGTCTGTCTGTCTGTCTCTCTCTCTCTCTCTCTCTCTCTCTCTCTCTCTCTCTCTCTCTCTCTCTCTCTCTCTCTCTCTCTCTCTCTCTCTCTCTCTCTCTCTCTCTCTCTCCTTTCTTTTCCAATCCTTTAAGATTGTTCTCTCAACCTGTCCTCGAAGCTGAGGCCCTCTCAATTCTGGTATTAATCTTGTGGCAAACTTTTGAACATTTTTTCAAGTTTTCATTTATGCTTCATAAGGTGTGGGTTCCCTGCTGTCGCTGCATACTCAGGTAATGGTCTCACATATGTAGTATGTGTGGATTTGAAATTCTCTTAGTTTAGATTTTTAAATGACGTTCTTTTGTTTGGTAACTTCCAATATGGTGCTAATGATGTCCTGTTCACATGAGCTTGTGGTGATTAGTGTTTGGATAATTTCTACTCTCAGGTGATTATGTGTAGTGATGGTAAGTGTTGTGTGGTTTTGTTCTGTAGTGACGGTAGGTGTTGTGTGGTTTTGTTCTGTAGTGACGGTAGGTGTTGTGTGGTGGTGATGTGTAGTGACGGTAGGTGTTATGTGGTGGTGGTGGTGGTGGGAGTTTTGTGGTGATGTGTAGTGATGGTAGGAGTTGTGTGGTGGTGATGTATAGTGATGGTGGTGGGTGTTGTGTGGTGGTGATGTATAGTGATGGTAGGTGTTGTATGATGTATTGCGATGGTGGTGGGTGTTGTGTGGTGGTGAAGTGTAGTGATGGTGATGTGTGTTGTGTGGTGGTGATGTGTATTGGTGATGTGTGATGGTGGTGTGTGGTGGTGATGTATAGTGATGGTAGATATTGGTGGTGGTGATGTGTGGTGATGGTGGTGGGTGTTGTGTGGTGGTGGTGATGAGAAGTTAAGTATTTAGGGAACATGGCTACAGTTACGAGGCTGGTCGTTACAGTGTAGATGTTTAGTGTTTCAGGTTGTGTGAAGTAAATACGGTTACAGTGATGATGGTTGTGACTAGATAAGATGAATACAGTGGTGAAGATAGTGCGTAGTAAATAGGGTTAGTGATGATAGTCATTTGTAGTGAAGATCGACACCGTTGACGACTGTGTTGTAAAGTTACAGTGATGAAACTAGTGTATAATGAAGATGATTACAGTGAAGATATTGTGTGAAGTGAAAATGATTACAGTGAAGTTTTTGTGTGTAGTGAAGGTGGTTACAGTGAAGATAGTGTGTAGTGAAGATGGTTAAAGTGAAAATAGTTTAGAGAAGATGGTTACAGTGAAAAATAGTGTGTAGTGAAGATAGTGTATAGTGAAGATAGTTACAGTGAAAAATAGTGTGTATTGAAGATCGTTACTGTGAAGATAGTGTGCAGTGAAGATGGTTACAGTATAGTGTGTGTGTAATGAAGATGGTTACAGTATAGTGTGTGTGTAGTGAAGATGATTACAGTATAGTGAGTAGTGAAGATGGTTACAGTATAGTGAGTGTAGTGAAGATGGTTACAGTATAGTGAGTGTAGTGAAGATGGTTACAGTATAGTGTGTGTAGTGAAGATGGTTTCAGTATAGTGTGTGTAGTGAAGATGGTTGCAGTGAGGATATAGTGGCTATTCACGTAGTTGTGCTTGTATGGGGTTGAGCTCTGCTCTTTCGGCCCGCAAACTGTCAATCAGTCAACTGTTACTAACTAATTTTTTTCCACACACACACACACACACACACACACAACACACACACACACACGAACGCACGCACACACACACACACACACACACACACACACACACACACACACACACACACTTAAACCTCACTTCGCTGATAGACAGAAGAGTTAGGGGGAGACAAGATCACCACATTCAAGATTCTCAAGGGAATTGATAAGATAGATAAAGACAGGCTGTTTAACACAAGGGGCACCCGCACTAGGGGACACAGGTGGAAACTGAGTGCCCGAATGAGCCACAGAGATATTAGAAAGAACTTTTTTAGTGTCAGAGTGGTTGACAAATGGAATGCATTAGGAAGTGATGTGGTGGAGGCTGACTCCATGCACAGTTTCAAGTGTAGATATGATAGAGCCCAATAGGCTCAGGAACCTGTACACCTGTTGATTGACGGTTGAGAGGCGGGACCAAAGAGCCAGAGCTCAACCCCTGCAAGCACAACTAGGTGATTACACACACACACACACACGTTTGTTAACGAAATAAAAAACAATTATAGGAATATGTTTATTAAAACAAAAAAGATTATATTCAGATAATCATTTAACAAATCACTCTGTGAGAGAAGCATCCTTAAATCTCTGGGCAAATATTTTCTCCCTGTGCAGGAGGTCAAAGACCTTATCGGCCTTCAGCAAGTTTTCGGTCGCGCGGCACCTTCTGCCAAAGCGGCGGCGGAATGCGCCGGCGGCAATCCAGTTCTTTCCCTCTTTCCTAAACACCCAACTCTCGTAGGCCCAGTCCTCAAGGACGTGTACCTGACTGATGATATTATCTGCGAAGCGGACAGACTTGGTTTTCTTCTGGTGGCGGCCATCGTCGCCAGAGACCTTTTCCTTCTCCATAGTAGGCCGCTTCACACTATCAAGAACCAGAAGAACACATCTGGTAATAATATACCAGATGCAAGAATTATAGTCATGCTAATAGTTCGACTGGTCTAGTAAGTGCGGTGCCTTGTTGTAGTGATGTACTCACATCTTACGTCTTTTACATTTAAATGATTCCTTTGTTAACTTTATCTATTCTCTGCAAGAGCTTGTACGTAGTTAAAGAGTCCCCTCTGTCTGTCTGTCTGTCTGTCTGTCTCTCTCTCTCTCTCTCTCTCTCTCTCTCTCTCTCTCTCTCTCTCTCTCTCTCTCTCTCTCTCTCTCTCTCTCTCTCTCTCTCTCTCTCTCTCTCTCTCTCTCTCTCTCTCTCTCTCTCTCTCTCTCTCTCTCTCTCTCTCTCTCTCTCTCTCTCTTTCTTTTTCCAATCCTTTAAGATTGTTCTCTCAACCTGTCCTCGAAGCTGAGGCCCTCTCAATTCTGGTATTAATCTTGTGGCAAACTTTTGAACATTTTTTCAAGTTTTCATTTATGCTTCATAAGGTGTGGGTTCCCTGCTGTCGCTGCATACTCAGGTAATGGTCTCACATATGTAGTATGTGTGGATTTGAAATTCTCTTAGTTTAGATTTTTAAATGACGTTCTTTTGTTTGGTTACTTCCAATATGGTGATGATGATGTCCTGTTCACATGAGCTTGTGGTGATTAGTGATTGGATAATTTCTACTCTCAGGTGATTATGTGTAGTGATGGTAAGTGTTGTGTGGTTTTGTTCTGTAGTGACGGTAGGTGTTGTGTGGTTTTGTTCTGTAGTGACGGTAGGTGTTGTGTGGTGGTGATGTGTAGTGACGGTAGGTGTTATGTGGTGGTGGTGGTGGTGGTGGGAGTTTTGTGGTGATGTGTAGTGATGGTAGGAGTTGTGTGGTGGTGATGTATAGTGATGGTGGTGGGTGTTGTGTGGTGGTGATGTATAGTGATGGTAGGTGTTGTATGATGTATTGCGATGGTGGTGGGTGTTGTGTGGTGGTGAAGTGTAGTGATGGTGATGTGTGTTGTGTGGTGGTGATGTGTATTGGTGATGTGTGATGGTGGTGTGTGGTGGTGATGTATAGTGATGGTAGATATTGGTGGTGGTGATGTGTGGTGATGGTGGTGGGTGTTGTGTGGTGGTGGTGATGAGAAGTTAAGTATTTAGGGAACATGGCTACAGTTACGAGGCTGGTCGTTACAGTGTAGATGTTTAGTGTTTCAGGTTGTGTGAAGTAAATACGGTTACAGTGATGATGGTTGTGACTAGATAAGATGAATACAGTGGTGAAGATAGTGCGTAGTAAATAGGGTTAGTGATGATAGTCATTTGTAGTGAAGATCGACACCGTTGACGACTGTGTTGTAAAGTTACAGTGATGAAACTAGTGTATAATGAAGATGATTACAGTGAAGATATTGTGTGAAGTGAAAATGATTACAGTGAAGTTTTTGTGTGTAGTGAAGGTGGTTACAGTGAAGATAGTGTGTAGTGAAGATGGTTAAAGTGAAAATAGTTTAGAGAAGATGGTTACAGTGAAAAATAGTGTGTAGTGAAGATAGTGTATAGTGAAGATAGTTACAGTGAAAAATAGTGTGTATTGAAGATCGTTACTGTGAAGATAGTGTGCAGTGAAGATGGTTACAGTATAGTGTGTGTGTAATGAAGATGGTTACAGTATAGTGTGTGTGTAGTGAAGATGATTACAGTATAGTGAGTAGTGAAGATGGTTACAGTATAGTGAGTGTAGTGAAGATGGTTACAGTATAGTGAGTGTAGTGAAGATGGTTACAGTATAGTGTGTGTAGTGAAGATGGTTTCAGTATAGTGTGTGTAGTGAAGATGGTTGCAGTGAGGATATAGTGGCTATTCACGTAGTTGTGCTTGTATGGGGTTGAGCTCTGCTCTTTCGGCCCGCAAACTGTCAATCAATCAACTGTTACTAACTAATTTTTTTCCACACACACACACACACACACACACACACACACACACACACACACACACACACACACACACACACACACACGCACGCGCACACACACACACACACACACACACACACACACACACACACACACACACACACTTAAACCTCACTTCGCTGATAGACAGAAGAGTTAGGGGGAGACAAGATCACCACATTCAAGATTCTCAAGGGAATTGATAAGATAGATAAAGACAGGCTGTTTAACACAAGGGGCACCCGCACTAGGGGACACAGGTGGAAACTGAGTGCCCGAATGAGCCACAGAGATATTAGAAAGAACTTTTTTAGTGTCAGAGTGGTTGACAAATGGAATGCATTAGGAAGTGATGTGGTGGAGGCTGACTCCATGCACAGTTTCAAGTGTAGATATGATAGAGCCCAATAGGCTCAGGAACCTGTACACCTGTTGATTGACGGTTGAGAGGCGGGACCAAAGAGCCAGAGCTCAACCCCTGCAAGCACAACTAGGTGATTACACACACACACACACACGTTTGTTAACGAAATAAAAAACAATTATAGGAATATGTTTATTAAAACAAAAAAGATTATATTCAGATAATCATTTAACAAATCACTCTGTGAGAGAAGCATCCTTAAATCTCTGGGCAAATATTTTCTCCCTGTGCAGGAGGTCAAAGACCTTATCGGCCTTCAGCAAGTTTTCGGTCGCGCGGCACCTTCTGCCAAAGCGGCGGCGGAATGCGCCGGCGGCAATCCAGTTCTTTCCCTCTTTCCTAAACACCCAACTCTCGTAGGCCCAGTCCTCAAGGACGTGTACCTGACTGATGATATTATCTGCGAAGCGGACAGACTTGGTTTTCTTCTGGTGGCGGCCATCGTCGCCAGAGACCTTTTCCTTCTCCATAGTAGGCCGCTTCACACTATCAAGAACCAGAAGAACACATCTGGTAATAATATACCAGATGCAAGAATTATAGTCATGCTAATAGTTCGACTGGTCTAGTAAGTGCGGTGCCTTGTTGTAGTGATGTACTCACATCTTACGTCTTTTACATTTAAATGATTCCTTTGTTAACTTTATCTATTCTCTGCAAGAGCTTGTACGTAGTTAAAGAGTCCCCTCTGTCTGTCTGTCTGTCTGTCTGTCTCTCTCTCTCTCTCTCTCTCTCTCTCTCTCTCTCTCTCTCTCTCTCTCTCTCTCTCTCTCTCTCTCTCTCTCTCTCTCTCTCTCTCTCTCTCTCTCTCTCTCTCTCTCTCTCTCTCTCTCTTTCTTTTCCAATCCTTTAAGATTGTTCTCTCAACCTGTCCTCGAAGCTGAGGCCCTCTCAATTCTGGTATTAATCTTGTGGCAAACTTTTGAACATTTTTTCAAGTTTTCATTTATGCTTCATAAGGTGTGGGTTCCCTGCTGTCGCTGCATACTCAGGTAATGGTCTCACATATGTAGTATGTGTGGATTTGAAATTCTCTTAGTTTAGATTTTTAAATGACGTTCTTTTGTTTGGTAACTTCCAATATGGTGCTAATGATGTCCTGTTCACATGAGCTTGTGGTGATTAGTGTTTGGATAATTTCTACTCTCAGGTGATTATGTGTAGTGATGGTAAGTGTTGTGTGGTTTTGTTCTGTAGTGACGGTAGGTGTTGTGTGGTTTTGTTCTGTAGTGACGGTAGGTGTTGTGTGGTGGTGATGTGTAGTGACGGTAGGTGTTGGTGGTGGTGGTGGTGGTGGGAGTTTTGTGGTGATGTGTAGTGATGGTAGGAGTTGTGTGGTGGTGATGTATAGTGATGGTGGTGGGTGTTGTGTGGTGGTGATGTATAGTGATGGTAGGTGTTGTATGATGTATTGCGATGGTGGTGGGTGTTGTGTGGTGGTGAAGTGTAGTGATGGTGATGTGTGTTGTGTGGTGGTGATGTGTATTGGTGATGTGTGATGGTGGTGTGTGGTGGTGATGTATAGTGATGGTAGATATTGGTGGTGGTGATGTGTGGTGATGGTGGTGGGTGTTGTGTGGTGGTGGTGATGAGAAGTTAAGTATTTAGGAACATGGCTACAGTTACGAGGCTGGTCGTTACAGTGTAGATGTTTAGTGTTTCAGGTTGTGTGAAGTAAATACGGTTACAGTGATGATGGTTGTGACTAGATAAGATGAATACAGTGGTGAAGATAGTGCGTAGTAAATAGGGTTAGTGATGATAGTCATTTGTAGTGAAGATCGACACCGTTGACGACTGTGTTGTAAAGTTACAGTGATGAAACTAGTGTATAATGAAGATGATTACAGTGAAGATATTGTGTGAAGTGAAAATGATTACAGTGAAGTTTTTGTGTGTAGTGAAGGTGGTTACAGTGAAGATAGTGTGTAGTGAAGATGGTTAAAGTGAAAATAGTTTAGAGAAGATGGTTACAGTGAAAAATAGTGTGTAGTGAAGATAGTGTATAGTGAAGATAGTTACAGTGAAAAATAGTGTGTATTGAAGATCGTTACTGTGAAGTTAGTGTGCAGTGAAGATGGTTACAGTATAGTGTGTGTGTGTAATGAAGATGGTTACAGTATAGTGTGTGTGTAGTGAAGATGATTACAGTATAGTGAGTAGTGAAGATGGTTACAGTATAGTGAGTGTAGTGAAGATGGTTACAGTATAGTGAGTGTAGTGAAGATGGTTACAGTATAGTGTGTGTAGTGAAGATGGTTTCAGTATAGTGTGTGTAGTGAAGATGGTTGCAGTGAGGATATAGTGGCTATTCACGTAGTTGTGCTTGTATGGGGTTGAGCTCTGCTCTTTCGGCCCGCAAACTGTCAATCAGTCAACTGTTACTAACTAATTTTTTTCCACACACACACACACACACACACACACACACACACACACACACAACCACACACACACGCACACACGCACACAGACACACACACACACACACACACACACACTTAAACCTCACTTCGCTGATAGACAGAAGAGTTAGGGGGAGACAAGATCACCACATTCAAGATTCTCAAGGGAATTGATAAGATAGATAAAGACAGGCTGTTTAACACAAGGGGCACCCGCACTAGGGGACACAGGTGGAAACTGAGTGCCCGAATGAGCCACAGAGATATTAGAAAGAACTTTTTTAGTGTCAGAGTGGTTGACAAATGGAATGCATTAGGAAGTGATGTGGTGGAGGCTGACTCCATGCACAGTTTCAAGTGTAGATATGATAGAGCCCAATAGGCTCAGGAACCTGTACACCTGTTGATTGACGGTTAAGAGGCGGGACCAAAGAGCCAGAGCTCAACCCCTGCAAGCACAACTAGGTGATTACACACACACACACATTTGTTAACGAAATAAAAAACATTATAGGAATATGTTTATTAAACAAAAAAGATTATATTCAGATAATCATTTAACAAATCACTCTGTGAGAGAAGCATCCTTAAATCTCTGGGCAAATATTTTCTCCCTGTGCAGGAGGTCAAAGACCTTATCGGCCTTCAGCAAGTTTTCGGTCGCGCGGCACCTTCTGCCAAAGCGGCGGCGGAATGCGCCGGCGGCAATCCAGTTCTTTCCCTCTTTCCTAAACACCCAACTCTCGTAGGCCCAGTCCTCAAGGACGTATACCTGACTGATGATATTATCTGCGAAGCGGACAGACTTGGTTTTCTTCTGGTGCGGCCATCGTCGCCAGAGACCTTTTCCTTCTCCATAGTAGGCCGCTTCACACTATCAAGAACCAGAAGAACACATCTGGTAATAATATACCAGATGCAAGAATTATAGTCATGCTAATAGTTCGACTGGTCTAGTAAGTGCGGTGCCTTGTTGTAGTGATGTACTCACATCTTACGTCTTTTACATTTAAATGATTCCTTTGTTAACTTTATCTATTCTCTGCAAGCTTGTACGTAGTTAAAGAGTCCCCTCTGTCTGTCTGTCTGTCTGTCTGTCTCTCTCTCTCTCTCTCTCTCTCTCTCTCTCTCTCTCTCTCTCTCTCTCTCTCTCTCTCTCTCTCTCTCTCTCTCTCTCTCTCCAATCCTTTAAGATTGTTCTCTCAACCGTCCTCGAAGCTGAGGCCCTCTCAATTCTGGTATTAATCTTGTGCAAACTTTTGAACATTTTTTCAAGTTTTCATTTATGCTTCATAAGGTGTGGGTTCCCTGCTGTCGCTGCATACTCAGGTAATGGTCTCACATATGTAGTATGTGTGGATTTGAAATNTGGTGTGGTGGTGATGTATAGTGATGGTGGTGGGTGTTTGTGTGGTGGTATGTATAATGATGGTAGGTGTGTATGATGTATTGCGATGGTGGTGGGTGTGTGTGGTGGTGAAGTGTAGTGAGTGATGTGTGTTGTGTGGTGGTGATGTGTATTGGTGATGTGTGATGGTGGTGTGTGGTGGTGATGTATAGTGATGGTAGATATTGGTGGTGGTGATGTGTGGTGATGGTGGTGGGTGTTGTGTGGTGGTGATGATGAGAAGTTAAGTATTTAGGAAACATGGCTACAGTTACGAGGCTGGTCGTTACAGTGTAGATGTTTAGTGTTTCAGGTTGTGTGAAGTAAATACGGTTACAGTGATGATGGTTGTGACTAGATAAGATGAATACAGTGGTGAAGATAGTGCGTAGTAAATAGGGTTAGTGATGATAGTCATTTGTAGTGAAGATCGACACCGTTGACGACTGTGTTGTAAAGTTACAGTGATGAAACTAGTGTATAATGAAGATGATTACAGTGAAGATATTGTGTGAAGTGAAAATGATTACAGTGAAGTTTTGTGTGTAGTGAAGGTGGTTACAGTGAAGATAGTGTGTAGTGAAGATGGTTAAAGTGAAAATAGTTTAGAGAAGATGGTTACAGTGAAAAATAGTGTGTAGTGAAGATAGTGTATAGTGAAGATAGTTACAGTGAAAAATAGTGTGTATTGAAGATCGTTACTGTGAAGTTAGTGTGCAGTGAAGATGGTTACAGTATAGTGTGTGTGTGTAATGAAGATGGTTACAGTATAGTGTGTGTGTAGTGAAGATGATTACAGTATAGTGAGTAGTGAAGATGGTTACAGTATAGTGAGTGTAGTGAAGATGGTTACAGTATAGTGAGTGTAGTGAAGATGGTTACAGTATAGTGTGTGTAGTGAAGATGGTTTCAGTATAGTGTGTGTAGTGAAGATGGTTGCAGTGAGGATATAGTGGCTATTCACGTAGTTGTGCTTGTATGGGGTTGAGCTCTGCTCTTTCGGCCCGCAAACTGTCAATCAGTCAACTGTTACTAACTAATTTTTTTCCACACACACACACACACACACACACACACACAAACACACACGCACGAACGACGCACGCACACACACACAGACACACACACACACACACACACACACACACACACACACACACCTTAACCTCACTTCGCTGATAGACAGAAGAGTTAGGGGGAGACAAGATCACCACATTCAAGATTCTCAAGGGAATTGATAAGATAGATAAAGACTGGCTGTTTAACACAAGGGGCACCCGCACTAGGGGACACAGGTGGAAACTGAGTGCCCGAATGAGCCACAGAGATATTAGAAAGAACTTTTTTAGTGTCAGAGTGGTTGACAAATGGAATGCATTAGGAAGTGATGTGGGGAGGCTGACTCCATGCACAGTTTCAAGTGTAGATATGATAGAGCCCAATAGGCTCAGGAACCTGTACACCTGTTGATTGACGGTTAAGAGGCGGGACCAAAGAGCCAGAGCTCAGCCCCTGCAAGCACAACTAGGTGATTACACACACACACACACCGTTTGTTAACGAAATAAAAAACAATTATAGGAATATGTTTATTAAAACAAAAAAGATTATATTCAGATAATCATTTAACAAATCACTCTGTGAGAGAAGCATCCTTAAATCTCTGGGCAAATATTTTCTCCCTGTGCAGGAGGTCAAAGACCTTATCGGCCTTCAGCAAGTTTTCGGTCGCGCGGCACCTTCTGCCAAAGCGGCGGCGGAATGCGCCGGCGGCAATCCAGTTCTTTCCCTCTTTCCTAAACACCCAACTCTCGTAGGCCCAGTCCTCAAGGACGTATACCTGACTGATGATATTATCTGCGAAGCGGACAGACTTGGTTTTCTTCTGGTGGCGGCCATCGTCGCCAGAGACCTTTTCCTTCTCCATAGTAGGCCGCTTCACACTATCAAGAACCAGAAGAACACATCTGGTAATAATATACCAGATGCAAGAATTATAGTCATGCTAATAGTTCGACTGGTCTAGTAAGTGCGGTGCCTTGTTGTAGTGATGTACTCACATCTTACGTCTTTTACATTTAAATGATTCCTTTGTTAACTTTATCTATTCTCTGCAAGAGCTTATACGTAGTTAAAGAGTCCCCTCTGTCTGCTGTCTGTCTGTCTGTCTGTCTGTCTGTCTCTCTCTCTCTCTCTCTCTCTCTCTCTCTCTCTCTCTCTCTCTCTCTCTCTCTCTCTCTCTCTCTCTCTCTCTCTCTCTCTCTCTCTCTCTCTCTCTCTCTCTCTCTCTCTCTCTCTTTCTTTTTCCAATCCTTTAAGATTGTTCTCTCAACCTGTCCTCGAAGCTGAGGCCCTCTCAATTCTGGTATTAATCTTGTGGCAAACTTTTGAACATTTTTTCAAGTTTTCATTTATGCTTCATAAGGTGTGGGTTCCCTGCTGTCGCTGCATACTCAGGTAATGGTCTCACATATGTAGTATGTGTGGATTTGAAATTCTCTTAGTTTAGATTTTTAAATGACGTTCTTTTGTTTGGTAACTTCCAATATGGTGCTAATGATGTCCTGTTCACATGAGCTTGTGGTGATTAGTGATTGGATAATTTCTACTCTCAGGTGATTATGTGTAGTGATGGTAAGTGGTGTGTGGTTTTGTTCTGTAGTGACGGTAGGTGTTGTGTGGTTTTGTTCTGTAGTGACGGTAGGTGTTGTGTGGTGGTGATGTGTAGTGACGGTAGGTGTTATGTGGTGGTGGTGGTGGTGGTGGGAGTTTTGTGGTGATGTGTAGTGATGGTAGGAGTGGTGTGGTGGTGATGTATAGTGATGGTGGTGGGTGTTGTGTGGTGGTTATGTATAATGATGGTAGGTGTTGTATGATGTATTGCGATGGTGGTGGGTGTTGTGTGGTGGTGAAGTGTAGTGATGGTGATGTGTGTTGTGTGGTGGTGATGTGTATTGGTGATGTGTGATGGTGGTGTGTGGTGGTGATGTATAGTGATGGTAGATATTGGTGGTGGTGATGTGTGGTGATGGTGGTGGGTGTTGTGTGGTGGTGGTGATGAGAAGTTAAGTATTTAGGAAACATGGCTACAGTTACGAGGCTGGTCGTTACAGTGTAGATGTTTAGTGTTTCAGGTTGTGTGAAGTAAATACGGTTACAGTGATGATGGTTGTGACTAGATAAGATGAATACAGTGGTGAAGATAGTGCGTAGTAAATAGGGTTAGTGATGATAGTCATTTGTAGTGAAGATCGACACCGTTGACGACTGTGTTGTAAAGTTACAGTGTTGAAACTAGTGTATAATGAAGATGATTACAGTGAAGATATTGTGTGAAGTGAAAATGATTACAGTGAAGTTTTTGTGTGTAGTGAAGGTGGTTACAGTGAAGATAGTGTGTAGTGAAGATGGTTAAAGTGAAAATAGTTTAGAGAAGATGGTTACAGTGAAAAATAGTGTGTAGTGAAGATAGTGTATAGTGAAGATAGTTACAGTGAAAAATAGTGTGTATTGAAGATCGTTACTGTGAAGTTAGTGTGCAGTGAAGATGGTTACAGTATAGTGTGTGTGTGTAATGAAGATGGTTACAGTATAGTGTGTGTGTAGTGAAGATGATTACAGTATAGTGAGTAGTGAAGATGGTTACAGTATAGTGAGTGTAGTGAAGATGGTTACAGTATAGTGAGTGTAGTGAAGATGGTTACAGTATAGTGTGTGTAGTGAAGATGGTTTCAGTATAGTGTGTGTAGTGAAGATGGTTGCAGTGAGGATATAGTGGCTATTCACGTAGTTGTGCTTGTATGGGGTTGAGCTCTGCTCTTTCGGCCCGCAAACTGTCAATCAGTCAACTGTTACTAACTAATTTTTTTCCACACACACACACACACACACACACATACAAACACACACACGCACGAACGCACGCACACACACACAGACACACACACACACACACTTAAACCTCACTTCGCTGATAGACAGAAGAGTTAGGGGGAGACAAGATCACCACATTCAAGATTCTCAAGGGAATTGATAAGATAGATAAAGACTGGCTGTTTAACACAAGGGGCACCCGCACTAGGGGACACAGGTGGAAACTGAGTGCCCGAATGAGCCACAGAGATATTAGAAAGAACTTTTTTAGTGTCAGAGTGGTTGACAAATGGAATGCAACAGGAAGTGATGTGGTGGAGGCTGACTCCATGCACAGTTTCAAGTGTAGATATGATAGAGCCCAATAGGCTCAGGAACCTGTACACCTGTTGATTGACGGTTAAGAGGCGGGACCAAAGAGCCAGAGCTCAGCCCCTGCAAGCACAACTAGGTGATTACACACACACACACACCGTTTCTTAACGAAATTACAGTCTTAACTTTACAGTCTCCGTGGTGTAGTGGTAAGACACTCGCCTGGCGTTCCGCGAGCGCTATGTCATGGGTTCGTATCCTGGCCGGGGAGGATTTACTGGGCGCAATTCCTTAACTGTAGCCTCTGTTTAACGCAACAGTAAAATGTGTACTTGGATGAAAAAACGATTCTTCGCGGCAGGGATCGTATTCCAGGGACCTGCCCGAAACGCTTCGCGTACTAGTGGCTGTACAAGAATGTAACAACTCTTGTATATATCTAAAAAAAAAAAAAAAAATAAAAAAAAAATAAATAAAAAACAATTATAGGAATATGTTTATTAAACAAAAAAGATTATATTCAGATAATCATTTAACAAATCACTCTGTGAGAGAAGCCTCCTTAAATCTCTGGGCAAATATTTTCTCCCTGTGCAGGAGGTCAAAGACCTTATCGGCCTTCAGCAAGTTTTCGGTCGCGCGGCACCTTCTGCCAAAGCGGCGGCGGAATGCGCCGGCGGCAATCCAGTTCTTTCCCTTCCCTCTTTCTAAACACCCAACTCTCGTAGGCCCAGTCCTCAAGGACGTATACCTGACTGATGATATTATCACGAAGCGGACAGACTTGGTTTTCTTCTGGTGGCGGCCATCGTCGCCAGAGACCTTTCCCTTCTCCATAGTAGGCCGCTTNGCAAACTTTTGAAATTTTTTCAAGTTTTCATTTATGCTTCATAAGGTGTGGGTTCCCTGCTGTCGCTGCATACTCAGGTAATGGTCTCACATATGTAGTATGTGTGGATTTGAAATTCTCTTAGTTTAGATTTTTAAATGACGTTCTTTTGTTTGGTAACTTCCCATATGGTGCTAATGATGTCCGTTCACATGAGCTTGTGGTGATTAGTGTTTGGATAATTTCTACTCTCAGGTGATTATGTGTAGTGATGGTAAGTGTTGTGTGGTTTTGTTCTGTAGTGACGGTAGGTGTTGTGTGGTTTTGTTCTGTAGTGACGGTAGGTGTTGTGTGGTGGTGATGTGTAGTGACGGTAGGTGTTATGTGGTGGTGGTGGTGGTGGTGGGAGTTTTGTGGTGATGTGTAGTGATGGTAGGAGTTGTGTGGTGGTGATGTATAGTGATGGTGGTGGGTGTTGTGTGGTGGTGATGTATAGTGATGGTAGGTGTTGTATGATGTATTGCGATGGTGGTGGGTGTTGTGTGGTGGTGAAGTGTAGTGATGGTGATGTGTGTGTGTGGTGGTGATGTGTATTGGTGATGTGTGATGGTGGTGTGTGGTGGTGATGTATAGTGATGGTAGATATTGGTGGTGGTGATGTGTGGTGATGGTGGTGGGTGTTGTGTGGTGGTGGTGATGAGAAGTTAAGTATTTAGGGAACATGGCTACAGTTACGAGGCTGGTCGTTACAGTGTAGATGTTTAGTGTTTCAGGTTGTGTGAAGTAAATACGGTTACAGTGATGATGGTTGTGACTAGATAAGATGAATACAGTGGTGAAGATAGTGCGTAGTAAATAGGGTTAGTGATGATAGTCATTTGTAGTGAAGATCGACACCGTTGACGACTGTGTTGTAAAGTTACAGTGATGAAACTAGTGTATAATGAAGATGATTACAGTGAAGATATTGTGTGAAGTGAAAATGATTACAGTGAAGTTTTTGTGTGTAGTGAAGGTGGTTACAGTGAAGATAGTGTGTAGTGAAGATGGTTAAAGTGAAAATAGTTTAGAGAAGATGGTTACAGTGAAAAATAGTGTGTAGTGAAGATAGTGTATAGTGAAGATGGTTACAGTGAAAAATAGTGTGTATTGAAGATCGTTACTGTGAAGATAGTGTGCAGTGAAGATGGTTACAGTATAGTGTGTGTGTAATGAAGATGGTTACAGTATAGTGTGTGTGTAGTGAAGATGATTACAGTATAGTGAGTAGTGAAGATGGTTACAGTATAGTGAGTGTAGTGAAGATGGTTACAGTATAGTGAGTGTAGTGAAGATGGTTACAGTATAGTGTGTGTAGTGAAGATGGTTTCAGTATAGTGTGTGTAGTGAAGATGGTTGCAGTGAGGATATAGTGGCTATTCACGTAGTTGTGCTTGTATGGGGTTGAGCTCTGCTCTTTCGGCCCGCAAACTGTCAATCAATCAACTGTTACTAACTAATTTTTCCCACACACACACACACACCGAGAGTTCTGGCGAGGGTCACACGCGGTGTCCGTAGGGTCCGGGAATAACATCAATATCTCGAGACCTTGAAGTGTTACCGAGACAAGAAACATAGTTTTTTGTCACAGGAGTGTACGCAAAGCAGTGATCAAGTGTATAGTGAGCTCCTACAGCGGTTAGAGCAAGTATGAAAGCAAAAATAAGGTCGAGTAGCAAGATCAGTGTGTACCGACGGGTCAGCCTAGCCACCAAGCCTAGCAGGACTCCGATTTTGCTTGCTGAGTATTGTGTTGTGAAGCGGATTGTAACATAGTGATTGATCCCCAAAGTGTGTGTGCTCCAAACATCACGTTTAGGATCATATATTAAGTGCACATAGTGGTGACGACCAGTGAGGAAGATAGGAACGAATGTTAGCAGGAACACATGGCGACAAGTAGCACCAAGCATCAACCAGGTATCAACCAGAGGAGAGGGAGGATAGGCGAACCAACCCCGTCATAAGGACATCTCTTCATACTCACTAGGCGTGCTTGCTGGGGCGAGCTGACGGTAGGTACCCCTCTCTAGGTCATCAATAGGTGTACAGAGGACTTAAAATACCTAATTTAAATTAAAGTAGGCTCAATATCTCAAATATACAACTCGTATCTCATTTGGGTGGGGCTTGAACACATGATCCCCAGGTGACCGACTACCCATCCTCCCCCCACACCTTCCACGCTACCCTGTCCAAGACACTGAGGATAGAGGCAGAAGGATTCACTACAAATGACAAGGAAGTGTGTGAGGAGTTGAATAAGAAATTCCAGGAGGTCTTCACCTTCGAGCAAGGAGAAATTCAGAGGTAAGAGAGGGAATTGCTAACCGGAACCACTGGAAGACTTGAGATTTCCAGCGGGGAAGTAAGGAAGTGTTTACTAGAGTTGGATGTGACAAAGGCTATAGGCCCAGATGGAATCTCCCCATGGGTTCTAAAGGAAGGAGCAAGAGAACTGTGCCTACCACTCCCATTGTGTATAAAAGTCACTGGAACAGGGAACTGCCAGATATTTGGAAAGCAGCTAACGTAGTCCCATATACAAGAAAGGGGATAGACAGGAGGCACTGAACTACAGGCCAGTGTCCCTAACCTGCATACCATGCAAGCTGATGGAGAAGATTGTGCGAAAAAAAACTAGTGGGCATCTGGAGCGAAGGAATTTGTAACACAGCACAACAGGGTTTCAGGGATGGCAGGTCCTGCCTCACAGGGTTACTAGTTCTACGACCAGGCAACCAAAATAAGGCAAGAAAGAGAGGGTGGGCAGACTGCATATTTTTGGATTGTCAAAAGCCTTTGATACAGTGCAAACAAGAGGCTAGTGCGAAAGTTGGAGATGCAGGCTGGAGTGAAAGGGAGGTACTNGTGAAGATGGTTACAGTATAGTGTGTGTGTAATGAAGATGGTTACAGTATAGTGTGTGTGTAGTGAAGATGATTACAGTATAGTGAGTAGTGAAGATGGTTACAGTATAGTGAGTGTAGTGAAGATGGTTACAGTATAGTGAGTGTAGTGAAGATGGTTACAGTATAGTGTGTGTAGTGAAGATGGTTTCAGTATAGTGTGTGTAGTGAAGATGGTTGCAGTGAGGATATAGTGGCTATTCACGTAGTTGTGCTTGTATGGGGTTGAGCTCTGCTCTTTCGGCCCGCAAAAACTGTCAATCAATCAACTGTTACTAACTAATTTTTTCCCAAACACACACACACACACACATACAAACACACACACGCACGAACGCACGCACACACCACACGACACACACACACACACACACACACACAAACCACACTTCGCTTAGACAGAAACTAGAGGAGGAGACAGAGGGAGACAAGATCACCACATTCAAGATTCTCAAGGGAATTGATAAGATAGATAAAGACAGGCTGTTTAACACAAGGGGCACCCGCACTAGGGGACACAGGTGGAAACTGAGTGCCCGAATGAGCCACAGAGATATTAGAAAGAACTTTTTTAGTGTCAGAGTGGTTGACAAATGGAATGCATTAGGAAGTGATGTGGTGGAGGCTGACTCCATGCACAGTTTCAAGTGTAGATATGATAGAGCCCAATAGGCTCAGGAACCTGTACACCTGTTGATTGACGGTTGAGAGGCGGGACCAAAGAGCCAGAGCTCACCCCTGCAAGCACAACTAGGTGATTACACACACACACACACCGTTTGTTAACGAAATAAAAAACAATTATAGGAATATGTTTATTAAAAAAAAAAAGATATATCAGTAATCATTCATTTAACAAATCACTCTGTGAGAGAAGCATCCTTAAATCTCTGGGCAAATATTTTCTCCCTGTGCAGGAGGTCAAAGACCTTATCGGCCTTCAGCAAGTTTTCGGTCGCGCGGCACCTTCTGCCAAAGCGGCGGCGGAATGCGCCGGCGGCAATCCAGTTCTTCCCTCTTTCCTAAACACCCAACTCTCGTAGGCCCAGTCCTCAAGGACGTGTACCTGACTGATGATATTATCTGCGAAGCGGACAGACTTGGTTTTCTTCTGGTGGCGGCCATCGTCGCCAGAGACTTTTCCTTCTCCATAGTAGGCCGCTTCACACTATCAAGAACCAGAAGAACACATCTGGTAATAATATACCAGATGCAAGAATTATAGTCATGCTAATAGTTCGACTGGTCTAGTAAGTGCGGTGCCTTGTTGTAGTGATGTACTCACATCTTACGTCTTTTACATTTAAATGATTCCTTTGTTAACTTTATCTATTCTCTGCAAGAGCTTGTACGTAGTTAAAGAGTCTCCCTCTGTCTCTGTCTGTCTCTCTTCTTTCTCTCTCTCTCTCTCTCTCTCTCTCTCTCGCTCTCTCTCTCTCTCTCTCTCTCTCTCTCTCTCTCTCTCTCTCTCTCTCTCTCTCTCTCTCTCTCTCTCTCTCTCTCTCTCTCTCTCTCTCCCTTTCTTTTTCCAATCCTTTAAGATTGTTCTCTCAACCTGTCCTCGAAGCTGAGGCCCTCTCAATTCTGGTATTAATCTTGTGGCAAACTTTTGAACATTTTTTCAAGTTTTCATTTATGCTTCATAAGGTGTGGGTTCCCTGCTGTCGCTGCATACTCAGGTAATGGTCTCACATATGTAGTATGTGTGGATTTGAAATTCTCTTAGTTTAGATTTTTAAATGACGTTCTTTTGTTTGGTAACTTCCCATATGGTGCTAATGATGTCCTGTTCACATGAGCTTGTGGTGATTAGTGTTTGGATAATTTCTACTCTCAGGTGATTATGTGTAGTGATGGTAAGTGTTGTGTGGTTTTGTTCTGTAGTGACGGTAGGTGTTGTGTGGTTTTGTTCTGTAGTGACGGTAGGTGTTGTGTGGTGGTGATGTGTAGTGACGGTAGGTGTTATGTGGTGGTGGTGGTGGTGGTGGGAGTTTTGTGGTGATGTGTAGTGATGGTAGGAGTTGTGTGGTGGTGATGTATAGTGATGGTGGTGGGTGTTGTGTGGTGGTGATGTATAGTGATGGTAGGTGTTGTATGATGTATTGCGATGGTGGTGGGTGTTGTGTGGTGGTGAAGTGTAGTGATGGTGATGTGTGTTGTGTGGTGGTGATGTGTATTGGTGATGTGTGATGGTGGTGTGTGGTGGTGATGTATAGTGATGGTAGATATTGGTGGTGGTGATGTGTGGTGATGGTGGTGGGTGTTGTGTGGTGGTGGTGATGAGAAGTTAAGTATTTAGGGAACATGGCTACAGTTACGAGGCTGGTCGTTACAGTGTAGATGTTTAGTGTTTCAGGTTGTGTGAAGTAAATACGGTTACAGTGATGATGGTTGTGACTAGATAAGATGAATACAGTGGTGAAGATAGTGCGTAGTAAATAGGGTTAGTGATGATAGTCATTTGTAGTGAAGATCGACACCGTTGACGACTGTGTTGTAAAGTTACAGTGATGAAACTAGTGTATAATGAAGATGATTACAGTGAAGATATTGTGTGAAGTGAAAATGATTACAGTGAAGTTTTTGTGTGTAGTGAAGGTGGTTACAGTGAAGATAGTGTGTAGTGAAGATGGTTAAAGTGAAAATAGTTTAGAGAAGATGGTTACAGTGAAAAATAGTGTGTAGTGAAGATAGTGTATAGTGAAGATGGTTACAGTGAAAAATAGTGTGTATTGAAGATCGTTACTGTGAAGATAGTGTGCAGTGAAGATGGTTACAGTATAGTGTGTGTGTAATGAAGATGGTTACAGTATAGTGTGTGTGTAGTGAAGATGATTACAGTATAGTGAGTAGTGAAGATGGTTACAGTATAGTGAGTGTAGTGAAGATGGTTACAGTATAGTGAGTGTAGTGAAGATGGTTACAGTATAGTGTGTGTAGTGAAGATGGTTTCAGTATAGTGTGTGTAGTGAAGTGGTTGCAGTGAGGATATAGTGGCTATTCACGTAGTTGTGCTTGTATGGGGTTGAGCTCTGCTCTTTCGGCCCGCAAACTGTCAATCAATCAACTGTTACTAACTAATTTTTTTCCACACACACACACACACACACACACAAACACACACACGCACGAACGCACGCACACACACACACACACACACACACACACACACACACACACTTAAACCTCACTTCGCTGATAGACAGAAGAGTTAGGGGGAGACAAGATCACCACATTCAAGATTCTCAAGGGAATTGATAAGATAGATAAAGACAGGCTGTTTAACACAAGGGGCACCCGCACTAGGGGACACAGGTGGAAACTGAGTGCCCGAATGAGCCACAGAGATATTAGAAAGAACTTTTTTAGTGTCAGAGTGGTTGACAAATGGAATGCATTAGGAAGTGATGTGGTGGAGGCTGACTCCATGCACAGTTTCAAGTGTAGATATGATAGAGCCCAATAGGCTCAGGAACCTGTACACCTGTTGATTGACGGTTGAGAGGCGGGACCAAAGAGCCAGAGCTCAACCCCTGCAAGCACAACTAGGTGATTACACACACACACACACACGTTTGTTAACGAAATAAAAAACAATTATAGGAATATGTTTATTAAAACAAAAAAGATTATATTCAGATAATCATTTAACAAATCACTCTGTGAGAGAAGCATCCTTAAATCTCTGGGCAAATATTTTCTCCCTGTGCAGGAGGTCAAAGACCTTATCGGCCTTCAGCAAGTTTTCGGTCGCGCGGCACCTTCTGCCAAAGCGGCGGCGGAATGCGCCGGCGGCAATCCAGTTCTTTCCCTCTTTCCTAAACACCCAACTCTCGTAGGCCCAGTCCTCAAGGACGTGTACCTGACTGATGATATTATCTGCGAAGCGGACAGACTTGGTTTTCTTCTGGTGGCGGCCATCGTCGCCAGAGACCTTTTCCTTCTCCATAGTAGGCCGCTTCACACTATCAAGAACCAGAAGAACACATCTGGTAATAATATACCAGATGCAAGAATTATAGTCATGCTAATAGTTCGACTGGTCTAGTAAGTGCGGTGCCTTGTTGTAGTGATGTACTCACATCTTACGTCTTTTACATTTAAATGATTCCTTTGTTAACTTTATCTATTCTCTGCAAGAGCTTGTACGTAGTTAAAGAGTCCCCTCTGTCTGTCTGTCTCTGTCTGTCTCTCTCTCTCTCTCTCTCTCTCTCTCTCTCTCTCTCTCTCTCTCTCTCTCTCTCTCTCTCTCTCTCTCTCTCTCTCTCTCTCTCTCTCTCTCTCTCTCTCTCTCTCTCTCTCTCTCTCTCTCTCTCTCTTTCTTTTTCCAATCCTTTAAGATTGTTCTCTCAACCTGTCCTCGAAGCTGAGGCCCTCTCAATTCTGGTATTAATCTTGTGGCAAACTTTTGAACATTTTTTCAAGTTTTCATTTATGCTTCATAAGGTGTGGGTTCCCTGCTGTCGCTGCATACTCAGGTAATGGTCTCACATATGTAGTATGTGTGGATTTGAAATTCTCTTAGTTTAGATTTTTAAATGACGTTCTTTTGTTTGGTAACTTCCCATATGGTGCTAATGATGTCCTGTTCACATGAGCTTGTGGTGATTAGTGTTTGGATAATTTCTACTCTCAGGTGATTATGTGTAGTGATGGTAAGTGTTGTGTGGTTTTGTTCTGTAGTGACGGTAGGTGTTGTGTGGTTTTGTTCTGTAGTGACGGTAGGTGTTGTGTGGTGGTGATGTGTAGTGACGGTAGGTGTTATGTGGTGGTGGTGGTGGTGGTGGGAGTTTTGTGGTGATGTGTAGTGATGGTAGGAGTTGTGTGGTGGTGATGTATAGTGATGGTGGTGGGTGTTGTGTGGTGGTGATGTATAGTGATGGTAGGTGTTGTATGATGTATTGCGATGGTGGTGGGTGTTGTGTGGTGGTGAAGTGTAGTGATGGTGATGTGTGTTGTGTGGTGGTGATGTGTATTGGTGATGTGTGATGGTGGTGTGTGGTGGTGATGTATAGTGATGGTAGATATTGGTGGTGGTGATGTGTGGTGATGGTGGTGGGTGTTGTGTGGTGGTGGTGATGAGAAGTTAAGTATTTAGGGAACATGGCTACAGTTACGAGGCTGGTCGTTACAGTGTAGATGTTTAGTGTTTCAGGTTGTGTGAAGTAAATACGGTTACAGTGATGATGGTTGTGACTAGATAAGATGAATACAGTGGTGAAGATAGTGCGTAGTAAATAGGGTTAGTGATGATAGTCATTTGTAGTGAAGATCGACACCGTTGACGACTGTGTTGTAAAGTTACAGTGATGAAACTAGTGTATAATGAAGATGATTACAGTGAAGATATTGTGTGAAGTGAAAATGATTACAGTGAAGTTTTTGTGTGTAGTGAAGGTGGTTACAGTGAAGATAGTGTGTAGTGAAGATGGTTAAAGTGAAAATAGTTTAGAGAAGATGGTTACAGTGAAAAATAGTGTGTAGTGAAGATAGTGTATAGTGAAGATGGTTACAGTGAAAAATAGTGTGTATTGAAGATCGTTACTGTGAAGATAGTGTGCAGTGACAGTATAGTGTGTGTGTAATGAAGATGGTTACAGTATAGTGTGTGTGTAGTGAAGATGATTACAGTATAGTGAGTAGTGAAGATGGTTACAGTATAGTGAGTGTAGTGAAGATGGTTACAGTATAGTGAGTGTAGTGAAGATGGTTACAGTATAGTGTGTGTAGTGAAGATGGTTTCAGTATAGTGTGTGTAGTGAAGATGGTTGCAGTGAGGATATAGTGGCTATTCACGTAGTTGTGCTTGTATGGGGTTGAGCTCTGCTCTTTCGGCCCGCAAACTGTCAATCAATCAACTGTTACTAACTAATTTTTTTCCACACACACACACACACACACACACACACACACACACAACGCACGCACACACACACACACACACAGACACACACACACACACACACACACACTTAAACCTCACTTCGCTGATAGACAGAAGAGTTAGGGGGAGACAAGATCACCACATTCAAGATTCTCAAGGGAATTGATAAGATAGATAAAGACAGGCTGTTTAACACAAGGGGCACCCGCACTAGGGGACACAGGTGGAAACTGAGTGCCCGAATGAGCCACAGAGATATTAGAAAGAACTTTTTTAGTGTCAGAGTGGTTGACAAATGGAATGCATTAGGAAGTGATGTGGTGGAGGCTGACTCCATGCACAGTTTCAAGTGTAGATATGATAGAGCCCAATAGGCTCAGGAACCTGTACACCTGTTGATTGACGGTTGAGAGGCGGGACCAAAGAGCCAGAGCTCAACCCCTGCAAGCACAACTAGGTGATTACACACACACACACACACCGTTTGTTAACGAAATAAAAAACAATTATAGGAATATGTTTATTAAAACAAAAAAGATTATATTCAGATAATCATTTAACAAATCACTCTGTGAGAGAAGCATCCTTAAATCTCTGGGCAAATATTTTCTCCCTGTGCAGGAGGTCAAAGACCTTATCGGCCTTCAGCAAGTTTTCGGTCGCGCGGCACCTTCTGCCAAAGCGGCGGCGGAATGCGCCGGCGGCAATCCAGTTCTTTCCCTCTTTCCTAAACACCCAACTCTCGTAGGCCCAGTCCTCAAGGACGTGTACCTGACTGATGATATTATCTGCGAAGCGGACAGACTTGGTTTTCTTCTGGTGGCGGCCATCGTCGCCAGAGACCTTTTCCTTCTCCATAGTAGGCCGCTTCACACTATCAAGAACCAGAAGAACACATCTGGTAATAATATACCAGATGCAAGAATTATAGTCATGCTAATAGTTCGACTGGTCTAGTAAGTGCGGTGCCTTGTTGTAGTGATGTACTCACATCTTACGTCTTTTACATTTAAATGATTCCTTTGTTAACTTTATCTATTCTCTGCAAGAGCTTGTACGTAGTTAAAGAGTCCCCTCTGTCTGTCTCTCTCTGTCTCTCTCTCTCTCTCTCTCTCTCTCTCTCTCTCTCTCTCTCTCTCTCTCTCTCTCTCTCTCTCTCTCTCTCTCTCTCTCTCTCTCTCTCTCTCTCTCTCTCTCTCTCTCTCTCTCCCTTTCTTTTTCCAATCCTTTAAGATTGTTCTCTCAACCTGTCCTCGAAGCTGAGGCCCTCTCAATTCTGGTATTAATCTTGTGGCAAACTTTTGAACATTTTTTCAAGTTTTCATTTATGCTTCATAAGGTGTGGGTTCCCTGCTGTCGCTGCATACTCAGGTAATGGTCTCACATATGTAGTATGTGTGGATTTGAAATTCTCTTAGTTTAGATTTTTAAATGACGTTCTTTTGTTTGGTAACTTCCCATATGGTGCTAATGATGTCCTGTTCACATGAGCTTGTGGTGATTAGTGTTTGGATAATTTCTACTCTCAGGTGATTATGTGTAGTGATGGTAAGTGTTGTGTGGTTTTGTTCTGTAGTGACGGTAGGTGTTGTGTGGTTTTGTTCTGTAGTGACGGTAGGTGTTGTGTGGTGGTGATGTGTAGTGACGGTAGGTGTTATGTGGTGGTGGTGGTGGTGGTGGGAGTTTTGTGGTGATGTGTAGTGATGGTAGGAGTTGTGTGGTGGTGATGTATAGTGATGGTGGTGGGTGTTGTGTGGTGGTGATGTATAGTGATGGTAGGTGTTGTATGATGTATTGCGATGGTGGTGGGTGTTGTGTGGTGGTGAAGTGTAGTGATGGTGATGTGTGTTGTGTGGTGGTGATGTGTATTGGTGATGTGTGATGGTGGTGTGTGGTGGTGATGTATAGTGATGGTAGATATTGGTGGTGGTGATGTGTGGTGATGGTGGTGGGTGTTGTGTGGTGGTGGTGATGAGAAGTTAAGTATTTAGGGAACATGGCTACAGTTACGAGGCTGGTCGTTACAGTGTAGATGTTTAGTGTTTCAGGTTGTGTGAAGTAAATACGGTTACAGTGATGATGGTTGTGACTAGATAAGATGAATACAGTGGTGAAGATAGTGCGTAGTAAATAGGGTTAGTGATGATAGTCATTTGTAGTGAAGATCGACACCGTTGACGACTGTGTTGTAAAGTTACAGTGATGAAACTAGTGTATAATGAAGATGATTACAGTGAAGATATTGTGTGAAGTGAAAATGATTACAGTGAAGTTTTTGTGTGTAGTGAAGGTGGTTACAGTGAAGATAGTGTGTAGTGAAGATGGTTAAAGTGAAAATAGTTTAGAGAAGATGGTTACAGTGAAAAATAGTGTGTAGTGAAGATAGTGTATAGTGAAGATAGTTACAGTGAAAAATAGTGTGTATTGAAGATCGTTACTGTGAAGATAGTGTGCAGTGAAGATGGTTACAGTATAGTGTGTGTGTAATGAAGATGGTTACAGTATAGTGTGTGTGTAGTGAAGATGATTACAGTATAGTGAGTAGTGAAGATGGTTACAGTATAGTGAGTGTAGTGAAGATGGTTACAGTATAGTGAGTGTAGTGAAGATGGTTACAGTATAGTGTGTGTAGTGAAGATGGTTTCAGTATAGTGTGTGTAGTGAAGATGGTTGCAGTGAGGATATAGTGGCTATTCACGTAGTTGTGCTTGTATGGGTTGAGCTCTGCTCTTTCGGCCCGCAAACTGTCAATCAATCAACTGTTACTAACTAATTTTTTTCCACACACACACACACACACACAACACACACACACACGCACGAACGCACACACACACACACAGACACACACACACAACACACACACACACACACACACACTTAAACCTCACTTCGCTGATAGACAGAAGAGTTAGGGGGAGACAAGATCACCACATTCAAGATTCTCAAGGGAATTGATAAGATAGATAAAGACAGGCTGTTTAACACAAGGGGCACCCGCACTAGGGGACACAGGTGGAAACTGAGTGCCCGAATGAGCCACAGAGATATTAGAAAGAACTTTTTTAGTGTCAGAGTGGTTGACAAATGGAATGCATTAGGAAGTGATGTGGTGGAGGCTGACTCCATGCACAGTTTCAAGTGTAGATATGATAGAGCCCAATAGGCTCAGGAACCTGTACACCTGTTGATTGACGGTTGAGAGGCGGGACCAAAGAGCCAGAGCTCAACCCCTGCAAGCACAACTAGGTGATTACACACACACACACACACACACGTTTGTTAACGAAATAAAAAACAATTATAGGAATATGTTTATTAAACAAAAAAGATTATATTCAGATAATCATTTAACAAATCACTCTGTGAGAGAAGCATCCTTAAATCTCTGGGCAAATATTTTCTCCCTGTGCAGGAGGTCAAAGACCTTATCGGCCTTCAGCAAGTTTTCGGTCGCGCGGCACCTTCTGCCAAAGCGGCGGCGGAATGCGCCGGCGGCAATCCAGTTCTTTCCCTCTTTCCTAAACACCCAACTCTCGTAGGCCCAGTCCTCAAGGACGTGTACCTGACTGATGATATTATCTGCGAAGCGGACAGACTTGGTTTTCNCTGCTCTTTCGGCCCGCAAACTGTCAATCAATCAACTGTTACTAACTAATTTTTTTCCACACACACACACACATACAAACACACACACGCACGAACGCACACACACACACACAGACCCACACACAGACACACACACACCAACACACACACCACACACACACCACACACCACTTAAACCTCACTTTGCTGATAGACAGAAGAGTTAGGGGGAGACAAGATCACCACATTCAAGATTCTCAAGGAATTGATAAGATAGATAAGACAGTCTGTTTAATACAAGGGGCACCATCACTAGGGACACAGGTGAAAACTGAGTTCCCGAATGAGCCACAAGATTTAAGTTTCCACTTTCGCGCATTTATAACTAGCCGGGTCGTTATAAGTTGTTCTTACGGTTCCGCATTTTTAACCATTATTTTAGTTAAAATAAAAAATATGTATAAAATTCATTTTCTATCCGATTTTGTTTTTCAAATTCTTAAAATGTTCCCCATGAAATTCCCGTTCTCACACAACTCCCATCAGGCATCTCGGCCTACCCGGTCACGTGGTCGGCCCATTGTTTTGTTGTCACGCCCAGTGCCCACAACACGCTCCCCTCGCGTCGCAAATTTGACCCGCTTTACGCATTTCTTTCCGTTCTCGTGTGATTATAACCCATTCAATACGTTGAAAATGGATGCTGAACAAGGAACAAGCAGTGGTACTCAAAAAAGAGGTAGGAAATCGCAGAAAGAAGAGCAGATCGCCATGATCCATAATCAGTATCGTGGGGTCAAGCTCACTCCCTCCAAGATTCCTGCTCTTGTTGAGGCTTTTCCAGATTCAGATGACGATGATTTGAGGATGATGAACCAGAATGTGACTTGCTTGTTGATGTTTCCTCAAGTGAGCAAGATAGTTCGTCTGAGAGTGAGGATGAGAGTGAGGAGGAACCCCCAGCCCGGCCACGCGGAAAGAGGACGTGTCCGGTACGGAAGAGGGCTAGGCTGAGTGGTGAGTGGAATCGTAGCAATACTCCTCCCATCGTTGGTGCATTTTCTGCAACCCCCGGCATAACAATTCCACCACCAACTACTCCATTGCAGTTCATACAGTTATTTTTTACTAGAGCTATAGTAGAATATCTGGCTTATGAAACAAATTTGTATGCCACACACATGATGCACCTCGTGGCTCGCTCATCACAAAAAGCTTGGAAACCTGTGTGTGTGAAAGAAATGGCCCGATATTTGGGGCTGTGCATACTGATGGGGGTAAACAGGCTGCCTACAATGAGGATGTACTGGCAGACGAACCAGATGTGGCATGCTCGCTTCTTCAACGTGTTTATGTCATCTCCGCGTTTCCAAATTATTTCCAAGTTCTTTCACATGTATAACAATAAGGCAGTTCCAGCGAATAATAGTGATAGGTTGATAAAAGTGAGACCAGTGATGGATTATTTGTCTAAGAAATTTATGTCTATATATATTCCAAAGAAAGAATTGAGTCTCGATGAAGGTACAATGCCATGGCGGGGCCGCCTCTCGTTCAAGGTATACAATCCCAACAAGCCAGACAAATATGGTGTAAAATTTTATATGTTGGCCGAGGGCACATCGGGCTACATATATAATTTTGATGTGTATTGTGGCATAGGAAAAACCACAGTCGAAACCGTCACGGGGTTGATGGCGCCCCTAGTCAACAAGGGTTATCATCTGTATATGGATAACTACTATAACTCGGTTGCCCTGACACAACAATTACGTGAAGTTGGAGTTTACACATGTGGAACACTTAGACTGCAACGTGGCGCCCCCAAGGATCTGCAACAACTGGCAAAGGCTAAAATGGCAACAGATACCACCATACACAGGCGTAAGGATAACACATTTATCATAGTATGGAAAGACAAGCGCCCCGTCACTGTCATCACCAATCTGCACAATGCCGACACAACAGAAGTAAATCGCAGGAAACGTGTTCGTATGCGAAACGGGAGAACTGGACTCCAACTTGTGAAAGTGAACAAACCCAAGGCCATATGTGATTACAATCGGTACATGAAAGGTGTTGATCATTTCGATCAAATGATCAAGTATTACGAGTTTGCCAGAAAAACACACAAATGGACCAAGAAGATTACTTTTTATTTTCTACAAATGGCTTTGCACAATGCATACGCATTGTATAAGAACTACTCCACTGATGTAAAAAAGCTCACTTTTCTGGAGTTTCACGCAATAGGAATCAAATCCTTATTGATGTGGAAAAGTGATGACTGGCCAGCAACCACAGGCATACCCCATGCTCCAGACATAGATGCCAACGTAGCTGCTCCTGACGCTAGCAACGTAGCTCGTCCTGCTGACGCGGTACCTCCAACAGCCGGCCCATCTGGTTCGAGGCGGGCTCTGTTCACATCAACACCTCAAGCCCAGTCGTCATCACACAATTCTGAACAGGAGTTCGATGACATAGAAGCCCTTGACTTGACGGATGTGACAGAAGATGTAACCAACAGTCTTGTCATTCCTGAAGAAGACACGATTCCTGTTGTTCCCTACAAACAAAAACGAATTGTAGATTCAGAACATAGACTGAACTACAAGTTGACACATGAAATTATCGACCTGGAAAAACGTAAAAGGTGCCGTGTTTGTAACAAGTCTGGCATAAGGAAGGACGTCAAACTCGCATGTAAAACTTGTGATGTGGCACTGTGCGCTGTACCTTGCTACACAAGGTACCACCGCAGGAAGGTATTTTGGGTGGAGAAAAAGTAACCACCCGCAACAGCTTCACTCCACCAACGAAACATCTGTTGAGCAACTTCAGGATATCAGGCCTGAAGATGGTGGAGTGAAGAAAAAATGCTCAACTGTTGGTCTACAATCAACATATACATGGTAAGTACACCTATTTGGAATTTTATTTATCATCAATAACATATTATATTATATACGTATTGTAGACAATTTATTTGCGAATGTTTTGGTACAAAAATGAATATTATATCACCTAAACTTCTATGACTAAGCAGGAAAAACACAAAGTATTTTTTCTGGTGTTGCGGGTGTGGCGGGTGTGGCTCTGGGTGTGCCGGGCGTGTTGCGGTGGGTTCGCTTTACCCGTTCATTTTGCTATGACCAGGCAAATATTTTTATTTGTTTCGTTTATGTCTGTGTAGGAATTTTTACTGTGATCACTGTCATACAAATAAAATTGTGTTAGACAAGTATAAACTTGACAAACATGGAACAAACGAACCCATTGGGTTCGTTTTTGCCGCGCACGCATAATGAGCGACGTTGTTTTATATTTGGCGCAATTCGTACATATGCTTTTTACATTTTTTATACTTTTCTTCTTATAGAAAATTTATTGCGAACACATTGGTACAAAAAACAAATACGGACATAGAAAAATAAGGCCGGGACACATATAAATGTATAAACTTTCCAAGCGTGATTTCCCACATGTGTTTTCGCTGGTGCGCTCGCGGGTAACTCATCGTCAACTTCCCACACTCTTGCGGGTGGGCAACGACCTAGAATATACATTCATATGCATATGTCCGTATAGAGAATTTTATTGCGATTCCAATGATACCAAAATTAACGATGTAGGACGACTGTGGGCTTCACAACCATTAATAGAATGGAAACATTTTGTTGCTGTTTGGCGCTCTCGGCGAGTAATGTCAATACTTTTTTATGTGGTGCAGATATGCCTTATGATTTGCCGCCATTTTATACATATGTTCTTATAGACAATTCTATTGCGAACACAGTGATACCAAATTTAAATACGTAGGTCAACAAATAGTGTCAGGACAGTAAAAACAGTATACACTTTTTTGTCTCACCGCTTGGCCTCCCGAGGCACCGAAAGCACAAGACCAATGTTTTTTTTCTTATGCGGGGTGTGGCAAAGTGCTAATTAGAAAGAACTTTTTTAGTGTCAGAGTGGTTGACAAATGGAATGCATTAGGAAGTGATGTGGTGGAGGCTGACTCCATGCACAGTTTCAAGTGTAGATATGATCGAGCCCAATAGGCTCAGGAACCTGTACACCTGTTGATTGACAGTTGAGAGGCGGGACCAAAGAGCCAGAGCTCAACCCCTGCAAGCACAACTAGGTGATTACACACACACACACCGTTTGTTAACGAAATAAAAAAACAATTATAGGAATATGTTATTAAAACAAAAAGATTATATTCAGATAATCATTTAACAAATCACTCTGTGAGAGAAGCATCCTTAAACTCTGGGCAAATATTTTCTCCCTGTGCAGGAGTCAAAGACCTTATCGGCCTTCAGCAAGTTTTCGGTCGCGCGGCACCTTCTGCCAAAGCGGCGGCGGAATGCGCCGGCGGCAATCCAGTTCTTTCCCTCTTTCCTAAACACCCAACTCTCGTAGGCCCAGTCCTCAAGGACGTGTACCTGACTGATGATATTATCTGCGAAGCGGACAGACTTGGTTTTCTTCTGGTGGCGGCCATCGTCGCCAGAGACCTTTTCCTTCTCCATAGTAGGCCGCTTCACACTATCAAGAACCAGAGAACACATCTGGTAATAATATACCAGATGCAAGAATTATAGTCATGCTAATAGTTCGACTGGTCTAGTAAGTGCGGTGCCTTGTTGTAGTGATGTACTCACATCTTACGTCTTTTACATTTAAATGATTCCTTTGTTAACTTTATCTATTCTCTGCAAGAGCTTGTACGTAGTTAAAGAGTCCCTCTGTCTGTCTGTCTGTCTGTCTCTCTCTCTCTCTCTCTCTCTCTCTCTCTCTCTCTCTCTCTCTCTCTCCCTTTTCTTTTTCCAATCCTTTAAGATTGTCTCTCAACCTGTCCTCGAAGCTGAGGCCCTCTCAATTCTGGTATTAATCTTGTGGCAAACTTTTGAACATTTTTTCAAGTTTTCATTTATGCTTCATAAGGTGTGGGTTCCCTGCTGTCGCTGCATACTCAGGTAATGGTCTCACATATGTAGTATGTGTGGATTTGAAATTCTCTTAGTTTAGATTTTTAAATGACGTTCATTTTGTTTGGTAACTTCCCATATGGTGCTAATGATGTCCTGTTCACATGAGCTTGTGGTGATTAGTGTTTGGATAATTTCTACTCTCAGGTGATTATGTGTAGTGATGGTAAGTGTTGTGTGGTTTTGTTCTGTAGTGACGGTAGGTGTTGTGTGGTTTTGTTCTGTAGTGACGGTAGGTGTTGTGTGGTGGTGATGTGTAGTGACGGTAGGTGTTATGTGGTGGTGGTGGTGTGGTGGGTAGGTGTTATGTGGTGGTGGTGGTGGGAGTTTGTGTGGTGATGTGTAGTGATGGTAGGAGTTGTGTGGTGGTGATGTATAGTGATGGTGGTGGGTGTTGTGTGGTGGTGATGTATAGTGATGGTAGGTGTTGTATGATGTATTGCGATGGTGGTGGGTGTTGTGTGGTGGTGAAGTGTAGTGATGGTGATGTGTGTTGTGTGGTGGTGATGTGTATTGGTGATGTGTGATGGTGGTGTGTGGTGGTGATGTATAGTGATGGTAGATATTGGTGGTGGTGATGTGTGGTGATGGTGGTGGGTGTTGTGTGGTGGTGGTGATGAGAAGTTAAGTATTTAGGGAACATGGCTACAGTTACGAGGCTGGTCGTTACAGTGTAGATGTTTAGTGTTTCAGGTTGTGTGAAGTAAATACGGTTACAGTGATGATGGTTGTGACTAGATAAGATGAATACAGTGGTGAAGATAGTGCGTAGTAAATAGGGTTAGTGATGATAGTCATTTGTAGTGAAGATCGACACCGTTGACGACTGTGTTGTAAAGTTACAGTGATGAAACTAGTGTATAATGAAGATGATTACAGTGAAGATATTGTGTGAAGTGAAAATGATTACAGTGAAGTTTTTGTGTGTAGTGAAGGTGGTTACAGTGAAGATAGTGTGTAGTGAAGATGGTTAAAGTGAAAATAGTTTAGAGAAGATGGTTACAGTGAAAAATAGTGTGTAGTGAAGATAGTGTATAGTGAAGATGGTTACAGTGAAAAATAGTGTGTATTGAAGATCGTTACTGTGAAGATAGTGTGCAGTGAAGATGGTTACAGTATAGTGTGTGTGTAATGAAGATGGTTACAGTATAGTGTGTGTGTAGTGAAGATGATTACAGTATAGTGAGTAGTGAAGATGGTTACAGTATAGTGAGTGTAGTGAAGATGGTTACAGTATAGTGAGTGTAGTGAAGATGGTTACAGTATAGTGTGTGTAGTGAAGATGGTTTCAGTATAGTGTGTGTAGTGAAGATGGTTGCAGTGAGGATATAGTGGCTATTCACGTAGTTGTGCTTGTATGGGGTTGAGCTCTGCTCTTTCGGCCCGCAAACTGTCAATCAATCAACTGTTACTAACTAATTTTTTCCACACACACACACACACACACACACACACAAACACACACACGCACGAACGCACGCACACACACACAGACACACACAGACACACACACACACACACACACTTAAACCTCACTTCGCTGATAGACAGAAGAGTTAGGGGGAGACAAGATCACCACATTCAAGATTCTCAAGGGAATTGATAAGATAGATAAAGACAGGCTGTTTAACACAAGGGGCACCCGCACTAGGGGACACAGGTGGAAACTGAGTGCCCGAATGAGCCACAGAGATATTAGAAAGAACTTTTTAGTGTCAGAGTGGTTGACAAATGGAATGCATTAGGAAGTGATGTGGTGGAGGCTGACTCCATGCACAGTTTCAAGTGTAGATATGATAGAGCCCAATAGGCTCAGGAACCTGTACACCTGTTGATTGACGGTTGAGAGGCGGGACCAAAGAGCCAGAGCTCAACCCCTGCAAGCACAACTAGGTGATTACACACACACACACACCGTTTGTTAACGAAATAAAAAACAATTATAGGAATATGTTTATTAAAACAAAAAAGATTATATTCAGATAATCATTTAACAAATCACTCTGTGAGAGAAGCATCCTTAAATCTCTGGGCAAATATTTTCTCCCTGTGCAGGAGGTCAAAGACCTTATCGGCCTTCAGCAAGTTTTCGGTCGCGCGGCACCTTCTGCCAAAGCGGCGGCGGAATGCGCCGGCGGCAATCCAGTTCTTTCCCTCTTTCCTAAACACCCAACTCTCGTAGGCCCAGTCCTCAGGACGTGTACCTGACTGATGATATTATCTGCGAAGCGGACAGACTTGGTTTTCTTCTGGTGGCGGCCATCGTCGCCAGAGACGTTTTCCTTCTCCATAGTAGGCCGCTTCACACTATCAAGAACCAGAAGAACACATCTGGTGTCACGGGGGGTGGGCCGGGGCTCTGCTAGCACTCGGCTGCTAGGGGCTCAAAAGGCAGAATACTCAGCCCCTCCGACTCCCGGGTTTCACCGGGGTCTCCTTGGTCCCACAGGAGAGGACCAGCAATGCCCACCTCCGCAGGTCTTTGCTTCCACCACTGAAGGGGTGCCACTGACTCACCCTGGAAGCCCTTCAGTCAACCATGGGGAAACTGCTATCAGCAATTCCGGCCTAGACCCGTGGAGGAGTGAAGGAAGACTCGGGCTTACTTTGTAACAATGACCTCCCTGAGTCTTGCCTGCCGGACAAAGAGGTTGCAGGAACTCCTTTCCCCGCCTGTCTTCTCTATCTTTTCCTCAACAAGGTCGCCAGCTGGGTTATTATATCTGCACCCCAGCAATGCAGTTCAGTGGGTGTATTATTATATTGTTTGTTGCCAGTGTTGCTACTCCCAAGATCTACTATTGGACTGTCGGCCCAGGGTACTCTCCCTTGAAGGTCCGTGTGGCTTTACCTCTCTCTGGCCACCACGTTATTAGTTACCACCATTCAGGCACTAGTACTGCTCGAATGGCTAAGTATACACTCTTATATCAGTCTGTGCTGTTTGCCACTCCCTAGGCAATACAAAATTCTATAGGGAACGTAATGTTCCCTAGATGGTACTATGGTACCCTCGTGTATGCTTAATAGAGAAATATAATAATAATGGAGGCACACTCAAACACAATAATAAAATGTGTGAATTTACTGATAGAATACATGATCACACATATGACTATAAGTGATATAGAGAATGATAATATATAATAATAAGCGGCGCGAAGAGTCACAATACCGTGGCTGAAGTATGTTGACCAGACCACACACTAGAAAGTTGAAGGGACGACGACGTTTTCGGTCCGTCCTGGACCATTCTCAAGTCGCTTGTGATGAGGAGGTAGAGAACGGGAATAAAAGAATTTATTCCAGATCTCTACCTCCTCATCACAAGCGACTTGAGAATGGTCCAGGACGACCGAAACGTCGTCGTCCCTCAACTTCTAGTGTGTGGTCTGGTCAACATAATAATAATAACTCGGAGATTGTCAGCAACTCTTCTCTCACGTTCTCCAGACTCCTTCAACTGGGCAGATAGACAGGAGTCACACACTCTCTCACAGAAGGGCCTCTTCACCACGTCGGCACCTCTTCTTCACTGTCCTGCCATCCACACACACACTGTCCCTCTGACAGTCCTGGACATAAGCTGCCCTGCAGCCTATTCTGCTACTAAGCATTAATATCCTATTTCCACATATATAAGTGAACATAATGGCGTATCTAGCCTACTCTCACAAGGGGTAATAGGAGGAAAATGATCTACCTTAACAATCCTTGGCTCACGACGCCTGTCCCTCGATGGTGTGAGGGTCCTATGCTTCCTGAGTCGATCCTCGGCGATCCAGGAACGTTCCCACAGGTCCTCAGGTGTCGTGAAGCCTTCGCGTCTTCGCCGTCCAATCCCTGGGTTCAGCTATCCCAATCCTGGTCCATCAATGGGCGCTGAGCTAATCGCCATATTCGCCACACACGTTCCTTCCACAAGGTACTTCTTCTCGTCCTAGGAACGGTGTCGTCCCTCCAACACCACCTCAGTGGATGTGACCCAGTCACAGCTATGCCTGCCCGCCACACCTTTCAGGCCCTCACATCCAGCGTCGCCGCCCAGCGTCGTCACCGAATCTTTCCCAAGTTTGGCACTTCTCTGCTCAATCAACTTGGTTCCTTTTGCTTCCCAGAAGCGCGGGTCTCCTATATATCAGTGGGCTGCGATGGCTAGCTCTAATCCACTGAGAAAGGCCTGTTTAGCCTCCAATTCTTGAGCTGACCGAGATGCGTCCTCACGCCCCACTGTCAGTCAAACTCTGCCGTTGGCGCGCCCGGGGTACTCGGTGACGTCACGGCAGGCTCTGATTGGTCGCCTGTGACCCGAGTCACCCAATCCGCACACCGCTGGGTGTCCATTCTAAAACGTCATATCTGCAGTAGGGGATACTCTTTCATTTATATCTGGGCGCCTCTTTCCCCTTACCTACAGACTTATAATGTAAGTTTCTCCCTGTAGG